>JARHVA010009824.1:0-57500 GCA_037957365.1 Torreya grandis
ATGATAATGTTATCAATAAGATCTTGAATGTAATTTTCGATATTGAAACATATATTACAGAGTGTCCTATGCATCTAAGGTAATCACAATATGTGTTGATATATAGTGATTTACTTTGAGCTCTACTAATGTAATCCTCTAATGGTACTCGTAGAGTAATGAGAATACACTCAAGAAAATTTTGTAAGATTTATGATGTAGTTGTTTTAATCTATAAAATTTCTATCTTTTTTAATCTAATAAAATAAGTTTGTTTAAAGGTTGAGATACAACATTTACTATGATTTTGCATCAATTTTATAATTTGTTAGCTTAAATTTTTAATATGTTTTTTTTAACTTTGTTGTGCAAGTTGAAGTAGATGCAAGTACATATTTGATGTTGTTAAAAGTGATAATTTATGCTTCTCTTTCTCTTATTGTATGGAAAATTTCCTCAAATGATATGAATTGATTCAAAATGAATGATTGATGTGAAGGAACTAGTAAGTTTTGTTTAAGTGTACCTTGTAATTCATTATCTACCAAGGTGTTAGTCATTTTGGTAAGTGTGGTATTGTAATAAAGTACATAATCACTAATAGGATCATTATATATATTTTCTTAAGTTTAACAAGTTGCATATACAATACTTTTTCATCAATGTTGATAGAAAAATGCTTGAGAAACCAATTTGCTAATTGGTTGAATTCTTTCAATGAATGGATAGGTAATTCATAAAACCAACACAAGGCATAATATTTTAGGGTATTCTATAAAATTAATATATATGGTTTATATCTATAGAAATAAAATACAAAAAATAGGAGCCAAATACAAAGAAATATTTAACAGAATAATAATATTCTACTATATTAAAATCCATATGGGTAGATTACAATTATATAAGAAAATCATTTATATAATCGAGGAGATCAAATATCCACCAATATTTCTCACTCCAAACTAACCCACTATAAATTAATATATTGTTATCACAATATATTCAAATAATTATCCAATAAAAAACTCATCAATATACTATTTACCTCTCGGTAAATGTCCAAACTTACATAATGTAATGAACTAATCCCTAACATTCCCCCCTTTAGTTTATAAATGGTGAAAAAATAATCACACTCTCACCTACAGTATGCTCACCCCTTGTATCATTCCCTATTTGGCTCATGACCTTGATACAAAGAAAGGATAACTCTTCTCATGGTTTTATAGGTTTACCACAAACCTTGAGATGAATAGGACCCATGAATTATTCACCTCATATGGTTTTTTGGGTCTATCAAAAACCCTTTCAAGATCCATGAATTGACTTACATTGGTGATTTCTATCCTTTCACAATGTTTTCACATCAGGTAATTATGTTTTTTAATTACACACAAATTACAAATCTTAAACATGCATATTCTTTTATTCTTATTTTGAAAACATGTAGCAGAAACTATAAAAACACACCACACAAAATGTCATCAAATATTCTTGGGACCTATCATTGGTAATAGATGAGAGCATTTGGAACCTCTAGCCTCTATTTCCTCCTTCCTCCATAAGGTTACTACTTATAAAATATGTCAGTGAAGCTCAGCTGCATGTCACTTTGACTAAAATTGGGTCCCTCCATAATACTGACACATTCAACATTAGGACATCACATACAAGAGATAATTCATCCTTTACAAACAATTTTATTTTAAATTTGACAAAGACCTTAGATTTTATTTTATCGAGAGACTCATATGACTCAAAGAAAAGACTTGGACCTGCTAAGCCTATAACTTTTGACAATTTTTAATTTATGATAATTTGAGACATTTAAAAACTCAACAAACTCTTTTTGACATAGAACTAAAATACAATTTTTTAACCTTGACACATAATTAAGGAGACTATGAACATATCACTATACAAGACTAGACTATAAAAAGTAATATTTAATTACTTTTTAATATTTACCTTATAAATTAAATGTAATACTAAAGACCTTATGTAACAATTTTTTTTAATAACAAGATCACTAAACACATGACTTAAATTATAATATCCTAAACAAAAACTTGTTTAATGAATTTAAAAATAACTTCGTATTACTTAAATAACGATCCAAACATAAAAAAACAAAAAAAAAAATCATATAAAAAACTAACTCGATAAGACTATCAACATACTTGACTACCACATCATGTGATCTAGCATACATTACAATGGAGTGTTATTTATTGTAGAATACTCTTTAGGTGGGTGATTAGTGATTTGGCATCAATATTGTAATGAAAATATAGATGACAAATCCTTGATGCAATGATAGCCCCATTCAAACGGTGCACACTAAGAACTGATTAGTTTTACAAGGATGGTTGATATCAAGTCAATAGGTCTAAAAATAGATTGAATTAAATGTTTATACTGAAATTAAATATAAATAAATAGATCAACATTCTCCTAAAATCAATTTTCTCTAATGACCTAAAAATGACCAGCATTATCACCTTCAATCCTCATACTTTTCGAAGTCATTCAAACACAGTGCTCACTTTTTACATGCTTAAATTATTAGTTATTATACTAGATAATAGATCTGGTTTATGTCTACAAAAATAAATACATGAAAATAGGAGCCAAACATAGAGATAAATATTTAACACAATAATAATATTATGCTATATTAAAATCCATATGAAGAGATTAAAATTATATAGAAAAATCATTCCTATAATTAGGGAGATCAAAACTCCACCAATATCCCTCACTCCCAACTAACCCACTATAAAATGAATATATTATTATCATAATATATTCAAATAAAAAAATTTCCAATATACCATTTACCTCTTAGTAAATGTCAAAACTTACACATGTAATAAACTAATCCCTAACAAAAATAACTTAGTAACTTGTTATTGAAAGCATAGTCTAGACATGCACATGAAAAGATCTAAGGTGTCATGCTAGATCTCTTTTACATTCACAGAGTGTAATTTTATGAGATAAAAATCTTGTAGGTAAAGGATATGAAGCAAACTCATGTGTTAATGAATTTTGAAGTAAGGCTTGTGAATATATTAATTGGGTAGTTCTTAAAATACATTTCTCTTTCTATAACATATTAGCATGCAAAGCTGAACTAGTTTGCATGAGGGATTATGTAGCAGGTAAGGGAGGTGATTTATTATACATATGTATCAAGAATTCCATAAGAGTCATTTAGTTAGGCATGGAAATAGATATATGTTGAAATCCTTATAGTTCCTCCAAACCCAAATGTGTAGATGTAATTATAGTATGAATATTAGAGGTAGAAACACCATCGGTAGGGTTTATAATTTTATAAAAATGGTTGTTATTGTGAATTAAAGTATAATTTTTTTCTTTTTATGAAATTTTATAAGTTGAGAGGACTTTGATTACTTGATATATAGCTTGTGGCATTTGATAGAGTCTTGCTTAGATTTTGGATAAATGTTGGGTGTGTTCATGATATAACCCATTACTTTCATCAAGGTGGATTGTATCAAATCCTACATGATTGTATTGTTAATTATGATTTTCTTATTGAATATATTCATGAACAATTTATTCATAAAAACAAAAATAAACATTACTTTCTTTAGGGGAATCCATTTTAAATGTGATCAAAGGTATTTGAATATGCTCAATATGGGCCCCATTTATCCTAGCACTACGACTTGGAGGAATAATGGAGGTAGGTATTTTATATGGCATATAAGAATACAATGGAAAAGATAACGCAAACAATAACTAAAAATAGAATGCTAGAAAACAAGGAAAGTATTTGTGTATGGATATTTATAAAATCCCCTAAAATATAAGGTTAAAATAATGTGATTTCAATGTTAGATATCAAATCTAAGAGTAAAATAAAGTTTTTTTAGTGTTAGATTTTGAATCCAAGGTTGAAAGAAAGTTATTTTAGTGAGATGTTGAATCCAAGTTGGAAATAAAGTTATTTTAGTATAAGCTATTTAGGAATTTATCTAAACCCTAAGATATTTGTAAGCAATGTTTGAATAAAAGTTTTGGTTCCCTAATATGTTTTATCAAAATTTAAAATTAATTGGGATATCAACTCTAATTAAGATTAAATAAATTGAATGAAAATAAATGTTGTAAATGACTTGCAACTAGTATAATGAAATTAAAGTACTAAAATAGAAAAGGCTCAAATGAATGAAAGAAGTTAAATATATAAAGTTTAAAGAGAACAAGAAGAATTAGTTGATTAATTCTTGTTAGGATAAATGTGTGTAAATTTGGTTATAAATGATCAGCTCAAACCTCATTATATGTGTGCAACTAAAACATTAACTATCACTATTCTAGGGAAGAATTGACTAGAAATAATAAGATTGACTGCCACTTTTGACCCTTATAAGTCAATATTAACCTATGCATGTAAAAATAAATTGATAGTACAATATCCTAAACCTAATTTAAATATGATTGCATATGAAATTTATAACTCTAACTATAAGCGAATGACATGAAAATGACCTTTTAAAGTTCAAAGTCCCACTGGGGCTTGGGATAGATGAAAACCTGTAAAAGAAAGGGGGAGTGTAATGGGCTCAAATAACCCCAATCACCTGAAGATGATTATATGATGAATATGTATATGGAATATTTCAAAGAGGGAATTAAGCCTCAAATAGATTCCCCTCCTAGAGTGTTTAGTGTAACAGTGTTTCTTCATTACATGTATGCATCTAGAGATGGATTGAATGCTTGATAATGTTGTTGTTGAATCAGATACAAATATGATCATGACTTGGCTAAAATATGATTCAAATGAATATAATTGCATTTAGAAAGGATATGGAATATTTTTCTCTATCTTAATAGTCTAAGTGTGCTCAAATAGTGAAATATATCACCCATGATTGCACAAATATGTCAAATTTTGAGTATGGGGACAAAAATCCAATTATTAAAAAATATACTTGATTGATGTACAGTGCAATGTGGGGATAATGATCAAATTATTAAAAATTATGCATGTAATATTTAGTTTACCATGAATAGACAAAGTTTTATACTTTTGAGGGTGGGGACATATATCAAACCTATAAAAAATAGAATTGTAGTATGTATAACAAAATGGAGTAGAGTATGTAGGGGACATAACTCTCGATGTGAAAAATGGCATGAAACATTAAATTTTTTCTTTAGTAATAACAAAAATATGTATGTATTATTAGATATATGTATAAACACCCATATACCTAGACCCTTAACACTAAAACTTTGATCTCTTAGACACTAAACCCTCAAACTTAAAGCCTAATCCTTAATCCCTAAGCCATATAAACCCTAAACCCTAAATTGTAAACTCTTAAAACCCAAAACCAATCATTTGATCTGCACTTAACATCATTTAAACTAAGAATTAGGTTCAAAAAGCTCATTTGGACCAAATCAAACCACTAATTACCCCAATTGACTAATTCACTAAATCTATGATGATATGGGGGATAATAGTACCCAAAAACACATTTTATGATCACAAATGGGTTTGATCAACTGAAATTATCCTCAATTAACTTCATGGTTAGACCCTAAACCTTAAACCCTAAGCTTTGAACCATAAAAGCTATACCCTATACCATAAATTATAACCCAAACCCAAAACCCTAAGCCCTAAGCCCTAATCCATAAACATTAAGTCCCAGTTTCTAAACCTTGAACCCTAAACCCTATAAACCCTAAATGATAAATCATAAACTCTAAAACCTATAAACTAATCATTTAAGCCCTAATTACCATTATTTAGACTAAGAATGAGGTTCACATGGCTAAATTTGGATAAAATCACACCACTAACTACACCAATTGACTAATTTGATTAATTTATGTTGACATGGGGGATAATAAAACCTAAAACCATATTCTATGCTCCCAGATAGGTTGAATCAACTTAAAGTATCCTCTATTAGCTTCATGATTGGACCCTAAACCCTATTCCCTAAACCTTAAACCCTAAGACCTAAACCATAAACCCTAAAACCTATACCCTAAATTTTATACCCTAAACCCTAAACCCTATATTATAAAAATTAAACCCTAATCTATAAACCCTAATCCATAAAAACCTTAAACCATAAATTGTAATCACTTAAAACCCTAAAGCAATCATTTGATCCCTAATTACCTTCATTTAGACTAAGAATTAGGTTCATATGGATCAATTTCATCCAAATCACATCACTAACTACCCAAATTGACTAATTTTATAAATTTGTGATGACATGGGGGATAATCAAACCTAAAAACACATTTTGTGGTCATAAATAAGTTCATGTAATTTAAATTATCTTGAATTACCTTCACAATTAGAACATAAACCTTAAACAATAAATGCTAAAATAATAAATTTAGCCTCAATTAACATAATTTATAGTAATAATTAGGTTTACAAAGCTCATTTTGGCCTAAATTACATCTTTCATTACCATAATTGATTAATTGGCTCAATCTATGATGATGTGGGAGCTAATTGAGCCCAAAATCACATTCTATAGTCACACATGTTAAAGGAGCTTAATTTGGTCTTAATGACCCTTAAAATTAGACCTTATACCATAAAACATAAATCCTATATACCTTAAACCCTAAATTATAGACTCTAAACCTTAAACCAATTGATTTAAACCCACTTACCATCCTTTAGAGTAAAAATTATGTTCATAGGTCTCAATTCATTATAAATCACATTACTTGGATTAATTGACTGATTTGATAAATTTTGGATGATTTTAGGGTTAATTGTTATGAAAATCACGTTATACAATCAAAAATAAGTTCACATAGCTTATATTATCTTAATTAACCTTCACTATTAGACCCTAAAAACTATACCCTATACCCTATACCTTAAACCCTAAACCTCAAATTATAAGACCTAAACCCTAAACCAATCAATTTATCCCAAATTAACATCCTTTAGAGTAAGAATTAGGCTCATAGGGCTCAATTTGGCCCAAACTACATCACTCATTATCCCAATTGACTAATTGGCTCAATTTATGATGATGTGGGGGCTAATTGAGCTTAAAATCATGATATGTAGTCATAAATAGGTTTAAGGAGCTTAATTTGGCACCAATAGCCTTCATGATTAGATCTAATATAACATAAAACACAAATCCTATACCCTAATATCTAAAACCTAAACCTAAATCTTAGAACCTAAATTATAAAATCTTAAAACCCTCAACCAATAATTTTAGCCCTAATAAATAAAATATATACTAAGAAAATTTGGTTTTATATGGCTCAATTTAGCCCAAATCACACCACTAATTGCCCTAATTGACTAATTCATTAAATTTGTGATGATATGGGGGATAGTAGAACCCACAAACACATTTTGTGATCACAAATAGGTTTAATCAACTCAAATTATCCTTAATTTCCTTCGTGGTTAGACCTTAAACCTTAAACCCTAAGCCCTAAACCATAAACCCTATACCCTAAATTATAAAACCTAAACCCCAAGCCCTAAGCTCTAAGCTCTAATCCTTAAAACTTAAACCCCAATCCCCAATACCTAAACCATAAACCCTATAAATAATAAACCATATAAAATAAACTCTAAAAACACTAAACAATTCATTTAAGACATAATTACCATTGTTTAGACTAAGAATTAAGTTTACAGGGCTAAATTTAACCCAAGTCACACCACTAACTACCCCAAATGACTAATTTACTCAATTTATGATGATATGAGGGATAATCAAACCCAAAAACACATCATTGTCTCAAAAATAGGTTCAATCAACTCAAATTATCCTTAATTACCTTCATGATTGCATCCTAAACCCTAAACCCTATTCCCTGAAACTTAAACCTTAAGCCCTAAACCATAAAACATAAACCCTATTCCCTAAATCTTCAACCCTAAGACTTAAATGATAAACCTAAAACCCTAATCCTTAAATTATATTCCCTAAGCCCTAAACCCTAATCCATAAACCATAAGCCATAGAAACCCTAAACCATAAATTATAATCTTTTAAAAACCTAAACCAGTCATTTGATCCTTAATTACCATCATTTAGACTAATAATTAGGTTCATATGGCTTAATTTCATCCAAATCACATCACTAATTACCCCAAATAATTAATTCATTAAATGTGTGATGATGTAGGGGATAATCAAACCCAAAAACGCATTTTGTAGTCATAAGTTAATATAGCTCAAACTATCTTGAATTGCTTTCATGATTAGACCCTAAAACTTAAACCCTAAACCTTTAACTAATAAATTTAACCTCAATTAACATATTTTATAGTAATAATTATGTTCACAGAGCTCAATTTGGCCTAAATTGCATCACTCATTACCCTAATTGATTAATTAGCTCAATCTATGATGATGTAGGAGCCAATCGATCCAAAAATCACATTCTATAGCCACCCATATGTTAAATAAGCTCAATTTGGTCCAACTTGCCTTTGAAATTAGACTTTATACCTTAAAACTTAAACCCTATATACCCTAAAATCTAAATTATAGATCGTAAACCTTAAACCAATTGATTTAATCCCACATAACATCCTTTAGAGTAACAATTGTTCATAAAGCTCAATTAAGTGTAAATATCATTACTTATTATCCTAACTAATTGATTGGCTCATTTTTTGATGATTTTTGGGATAATTGTGCCAAAATTTTCATTTTGTATTGATAAATAGGTTTAATTAGCTCAAATTATCTTGAATCGCATTCATTATTAGAACCTAAACACTATACCCTATACCCTATACCTTAAACCCTAAACCCTAAACCTTTAATTGTAATCCTTAATACATAAACCAATCTATTTATCCCTAATTAACATCCTTTATATTAAAAATTAGGTTTATAGGGCTCAATTTGGCCCAAACTAAATCGATCATTAGCCTAATTAACTAATTGGCTCAATATGTGATGATGTAGGGGCTAATTGAGCCCAAAATGATAATTTATAGTCAAAAATAGGTTTAAAGAGCTGAATTTGACACTAATATCCTTCACGATTGGATTTTATATACCCTAAAACATAAGACCTATGCCTTAATTGCTAAAACCTAACCCCTAAACCCTAGACCCTAAATTATAAACTCTTAAAACCCTAAACAAATCAATTTAACTATAATGAAACAACATCTATACTAATGAAATTAGGTTCACATGGCTCAATTTATCCCAAATCACACCACTAATTGACCCAATTGAATAATTGGCTCAATCTATGATGACGTGGGGATTATTAAGCCCAAAATCACATTTTATAGTCACAAATAGGTTCAAGGAGCTTAATCTAGCCCTAATTACCTTAAGCCTTAAATTATATTCCCTAAGCCCTAAACCCTAAACCTTAAACCCTAATCCATAAACAGTAAGCCATATAAACCCTAAACCATAAATTGTAATCTCTTTAAACCCTAAACCAATTATTTGATCCTTAATTACCATCATTTAGACTAAGAATTAGGTTCATATGGCTCAATTTCATCCAAATCACATCACTAATTACCCCAAATAATTAATTCATTAAATGTGTGATGATGTAGGGGATAATCAAACCTAAAAACACATTTTGTATTCATAAATGAGTTCATATATCTCAAATTATCTTGAATTACTTTCATGATTAGATCCTAAACCTTAAACCCTAAACCTTAAACTAATAAATTTAACCTCAATTAACATTTTTTATAGTAATAATTATGTCTACAAGCTCAATTTGGCCTAAATTGCATCACTCATTACCCTAATTGATTAATTAGCTCAATCTATGATGATGTAGGAGCCAATCGATCCAAAAATCACATTTTATAGTCACACATATGTTAAATAAGATCAATTTGGTCCAACTTGCCTTTGAAATTAGACCTTATACGTTAAAACTTAAACCCTATATACCCTAAACTCTAAATTATAGATCATAAACTTTAAACCAACTGATTTAATCCCACATAACATCCTTTAGAGTAACAATTGTTCATAAAGCTCAATTAAGTGTAAATATCGTTAATTATTAGCCTAATTGATTGATTGGCTAAATTTTTGATGATTGTTGGGCTAATTGTGCCAAAAATATCATTTTGTATTCATAAATAAGTTTTATTAGCTCAAATTATCTTGAATTGCATTCACTATTAGAACCTAAACACTATACCCTATACCCTATACCCTATACCCTATAACTTAAACTCTAAAACCTAAACCCTAAACTAAACTATTTATCCCTAATTAACATCCTTTATATTAAAAATTAGGTTTATAGGGCTCAATTTGGCCCAAACTACATCAGTCATTATCCTAATTAACTAATTGGCTCAATATGTGATGATGTAGGGGCTAATTGAGCCCAAAATGATAATTTATAGTCACAAATAGTTTTAAAGAGCTCAATTTGACCCTAATATCCTTCATGATTAGATGTTATATATCCTAAAATATAAAACCTATGCCTTAATTGCTAAAACCTAACCCCTAAACCCTATACCCTAAATTATAAACTCTTAAAACCCTAAAGCAATCACTTTAACTATAATGAAACAACATCTATACTAATGAAATTAGGTTCACATGGCTCAATTTAGCCCAAATCACACCACTAATTGACCCAATTGACTAATTGGCTCAATCTATGATGACGTGGGGATTATTAAGCCCAAAATCACATTCTATATTCACAAATAGGTTTAAGGAGCTTAATTTGGCCCTAATTACCTTAAGCCTTAATTATATTCCCTAAGCCCTAAACCCTAAACCTTAAACCCTAATCCATAAACCATAAGCCATAGAAACACTAAACCATAAATTGTAACAACATCAGTGATTGATAGTAACAACATCAGTTATCAACATACTCCCCCTTAATCCTGAGAGGGCTTACAATCTGATCTCTGAGTGTCAAAAACTGATCTATTACAACTACTTTCATGAAGATATCTGCCAACTGTTCTTTAGTGTTGATGTATTTCAATTCTAATACCTTCATGTTCACTAAATCTCAGATAAAATGATGCTTTACATCAAAATGTTTTGTCTTGCTATGATGGACTAGATTCTTGGCCAATTTAATAGCACTAATGTTATAAAAAAAAAACTATGGGTTGAACTTGAATCTCTCCAATTTTTTCAAGAAGTTTTTAAAGCCATAATGCTTGTGTACCTACTGAAGTGACTGCAACATACTATACTTCTGTAGAAAAAAGGGCAACTGTACTTTGCTTCTTTGAGCTAAAATTAATAAAACCAAAACCAGAAGAAAAATAATTTCCTAATGTTGACTTTCAGTCATCCAAACTACCTCCCCAATCAAAATCACTAAAACCAACAAGATTGAACCTTTTAGAAGTGTAGTAATGAATACCAAAATCTAGAGTGCCTTTCACATACCTAAAAATTCTCTTGGTTGCCTTCATATGTATTTTTGATGGCTCTATCATGTACCTTGAAATAAGTGAAACTGAATAAGCAATATTAAGTCTTGTGTGAGTTAAAAACATTAATCTTTCAAAAATACTTCTATAGGGTATCTCATCAAATCTTTCAGCACCATCATCTCTACACAACACACCTCCATGAGCAACTTGAGTGGAGACTGGTTTACAATCAACCATATCAAGTTTCTTCAACATATCTTTAGCATACTTTGTTTGACAAATAATTTTTTTTCTCCCTTTGATAAACCTCCATTCCTAAAAAATATTTCATGAGGCCTAAATCTTTCATCTCAAATTCATTCATCATGGAAACTTTGAATTCATCCTTCATCATAGAACTGCTACCCATATACAACAAGTCATCAACATACACACTTACAATTAGAATATCATTACCTTCTTATTTGTAGTAAAGGGTAGGTTCACTTTTACTTCTTTGAAAGCCATTCTCTTGAAAATAAACATCAGTCATAACATACCATGCTCTTGGTGCTTGTTTTAGGCCATACAAAGCCTTCTTCAACTTGTAGAAATGATTTTCTTTTCCTTGTACTTCAAAACCTTGGGGCTGTTTCACATATACTTATTCTAAGTACCCATTCAAGAAGGCACTTTTCACATACATATGATGGATTCTCCAATTATTTTGAGATTTTAATGAAATCAACATTCTAATGATCTCTTGTCTTGCTACTAGTGCTAATGTCTCTTCATAATCAATGCCATACATCTGTGTGAAGCCTTTAACAACTAATCTTGCCTTATGCCTTTCAACACTTCCATCACTGTTACACTTAGTCTTGTAGACCCATTTGGTGCCAATATTCTTCTTGTCATGTGGAATCTTTGTAAGCTCCAAAGTGTCATTCCTATGAATAGAATCCATCTCTTCTTGCATTGCTTGCATCCAAACCTCATTAGTATATGCATCTTCAAAACATGATGGTTCAAAATCAGCCTTGGTAAGTAAAGAAAAATTCAATGTCTCACCTCTTGGATTTTCTTCATGTGATTGATTTGAACTCATTTGATAAATGTCACTCAATATTCTTACTTCCTTGTAGAACTAGGACTTGAATCTGGACTTACAATTAGAATTGAACAACTAGATGAGGGGTTACTTGGTGGATTTGTAGCACTTGGAATAGAAATATTAGTGGGCTGCCCATGATCAATATCATCCATAATAACTTCATTTAAAATATATTTTCACTTCTCCACATGGCCTTTTTGATGACCATAAACTCCCCCTTCATCAAAAGTCACATCTCTTGACACAATAAGCCTATTAGTGAGAGGATTATATAACCTATAATCCTTATGTTTATCACTATATCCAACAAATATACATGACTCAATTTTGGGATCTAACTTTTACCTCTTTTGATTAGGAACATGAACATAGGCTAAGCAACCAAAAACTTTGAAATAATTAACATTTGGATTTTTCTCATACCAGGCTTCATACGGAGTCATCCTATCAAGTGCACTAGTGGGACTCTGATTGAGAATATATACTACTATAGCAACTGCATCTCCCCAAAAAGAATTACTTAATCCCTTTGTTTATAACATGCTTCATATCATCTCCACCACTATACGATTCTTCCTTTCAGCTACACCATTTTGTTGAGGTGTGTATGCATTGGTGAGTTATCTTATAATGCCATGCATATCACAATAACCTTGAAAGGATTTTGAACAAAATTATCCTCTGGAAATTTCTTTCTTGCATGTTTTCCTTTAGCACATCCTTCACAAACTTCCTTGTGCTCTTCAACCTTAGGCAAACTAGAAACTAATGATTTTGATGTTAGAATCTTCAAACTATGAAAATTTAAATGCCCATACCTAAGATGCCACAACCAACTTGTATCCTCATATGCCATATTGACAAGGTCCCTGTTATGTTCACCAAACTTCAATAAAAACATCTTATTCTTTGTCATAGGCACAACCATTACCACCCTATTTCCTTGATTCTTATAATAAATTATACATTTTTGATTTTTACATACAACTTTATAATTCTTCTTACATAATTGTCCAATACTCAACAAATTATGCTTTAACTTTGGAGTGTAATAAATGTCTTTAACACTCTTCATACCTTCTTTTGTATGGACTTCCATAGCTCCTTTTGTAACAACCTCCAATGATTTATCATCACCAAGCTTGATCTTGGATTTAAAACCTTTCATCCATTATAGAAAAAAGTTTTTCATTCCCTGACATGTGGTTAGAACATTTTGAATCTAAATACCAAACATCTTTAGAAATATTTTTAGCTTTGTCATAAGATAAAAATAAATTATCTGGAGGATTCTCATCACCTTCATGATCATAATGAACACTTTTATTACTGTATTTTAATCTACACTCATAATTAAAGTGGCAATACCTGTTATAATGATAACATTATATATTGTTTTTTATAAAATCAGCCTCTACCTCTTCCTTTGAAACCACCTCTTCTTCAGAAAACACCTCTGCCTCTATTTCCACTTGAGTAATTTTGACTTTGAACTCTACCTTAGCCTTGATTAATTTTGATGCTACTATTTGGATCTTCATTCTTTGTGATTTGTAATTTGGAGGAAAAATCTTTCTTCATGAGACATCAAAGATCCAACTAGATGATCAAATTGAAGGGTAGACAAATTCTTGCTTTCTTATATGATTTTGGAAACATGGTTCCACCTTGGTGTGAGAGTCCTCAACACCTTTTTGATCAAAACTTCATTGTTCATAATTTCACCAAGTATAACCATCTTATTGACCACATCTTTTACTCTGACACAATAGGTACTCACACTTTCAGCTTCTTATATCTTCAAATTCTTGAATTCTCTCTTCAATGTCTGTAACTTGACAACTTTGACTTGATCACTACCTTGGTAAGCTTATTTTAGAGTATTCCAAGCATCCTCTACTGTCTTTGCTCTTGCAATTCATAGAAATAGGCTCTTATCTAGATCTATTTGAATATGAAATAAGGATTGAGCATTCTTCTTCTTATCCTCCTTCTTAGTTGTTTTATCATTCACTATGAGGGTATTCCAATCAGTTGGCTCTACATAACTTGATTCAATAATCTCCCACAAATCTTTTCTTATAAAAAAAGTCATCATTTTGATTCAATAATAATCATACTCATTTCCATCAAATTCTGAAATGGGAAAGGAGTTAGAATTTGACATGATAAATTTTTGGCAAAATTCCAACTACTAAATCTTTAACCCAAGATAAAAATACCTGCTATAATACTAGATGTAGATTTTATCCAAGCCCAACTAGCTGATAAACCAATTATAATAGCATAACAAAATAATAGTAAATTAAAACAAACCACTTATAGCAGAGACAAGCCAAAAATATGAAATAATACTCTATATTATTTTTGAGATATATCTGTTACAATTTTTTCAAGTCATAAAATAGTAAATATGCAACTAATTAAATAGAATGGAGTTCTCGATTTAGAGGAGTTTAACTGGCTATTCAAATAATAGTCTAAAAATAGTTTTAAACATGCATGTATGGTTCTTTAAACATGCATATATGGTTCACTCCATATAAACAAAGACTAATTATAAATATTAATTGATTGTCTAAATTTAACTCTGAAATAAACTAAAAGCAAATTGACCTCTAAACCATGCATAGAGAGGACTAGATGTAACAACATTAGTGACCAATAGTAACAACATCAGTTATCAATAACTCCATCAAAAAAATGGTTCCATCCTCACCATTAGAATGGGGTCTCATCCCTTGATTATGATGTCCAACCACGAGCTTTCTCATTAAGTGTTAATACAAAGTGGTGCCATCTTTTCCAGTAGGATGCCTCCACATGGCCTCATTAAGCTCTTCTCAACTCATGAGACCAACATCAATGGAGCTCCCTATGGTCCTCTCTAGTGAGACCTATGAAAAATCTCATGACCCATGTCCTCAACACTTCCCCAATAATGTCCTTTCGAAAAGGTAGAGAATAGGGAATGGAGTTCTTAATGGATAGATTAACATCAAAGAAGGAAGGTGAGGACAATGTCATAGTTAGGCATGCATTAGTTTTTATGGTGAGCTACATATGTTTTGGAGTGATCTTGGAGGAGATGGTGATTATGGAAATTGGGGCCTTTGGAAAATGTGGCACAATGGAGTGGGTTTGCCCTTAAATGAAATATTTCACTTCTCAACATTTTTTTATAGAAAATAAGAGAAGCACATGCAGGAGATCTATCAATGGTAGGAGGAATTAATGGTTCCACTTATTAAGAGATAGTGGAGGGCCTTTGTAGAGGGGAATGGTTGCAAAGGGTATGTGGATTCGTTACTTTGCTTGATATTTGAAGGCAACAAAAAGTTGAGCAAGGAAGAGGTGGTGATGTCATGCTCAGAATTTCTCAACTCCACCATCAACACTACCCCTATTACAATGATGGGGTTAACCAGGTGTGTAGCCTTGGTGGTTATGATGTTATTTCTAATGCCTAGCTCTATTTCCATGTTTGGGAGATGGGCATGGATCCCAAAGTGTGGCCAAACCCTTATGAATTTATTATATAGTACTTTTTGAATCAAGAAGTGGATATGACAACAAGCAAAGAGATAAAGATGATGTCATTTGATGTGGGGAGGAGGATATTCCTTGGCTTAGACCTTGCAATATTTCATGTTCATCTTCTTATGACTCAATTAATACATAAATTTGTATGGGTTGAAAAACTAGTGAGTGTGTTGATCATAAGAGGCCCATGAATTCTTAATTGTTATGAAGAATCCCCTAAAAGTAATAATAAGGGAGAATCCCCTAAGCAACTAGTAAATTGTAATCTACTACCATGTTCCTAGACTATTTCATTAGAATTATCCATTGTTGATGAAGTTGAAAGTACTCTAGGGTCCATAGTATAGCTACTACATTGAGAAATAGTGAAACATAATATCATGTAATGTTATTGTGGGAACATAATGTCATATCATGCTACGATATGATATGGACAATAATTTATAGGATTTCCTAATTAGCGTTATGTATTGATTTGATTTCTAATGGTAATTTTATTAGTTATTTTAATCCTACTTTTAATCATATATTGGATGCCAACATAATATTTTTTTATTTTATATAAAAGTACAATTTTCTGAAACTAAGTGTCATTGTGGTTCAGTATCATTTATTGTCTACTATATTCTACTTTACATATTGCAATTGAAAATTTTAATGATTTTAACATTTGATCATTATGAATTGTTTCGAATTTGTTAGTTACATACAAATATGTTACCACTTTAAAATATTCATGTTTTTTTGGATGCATGAATATGATGTTCTTAACATGAGAACATTTGAATCTTATTTTGATGGGTTTTAATTTATAATGTTGGCTAATAAATTTATGAATAGTAGCTAATTTCCCATGCATCCTTGTTGATGAAAATTTATGTGTAATACCACTACTATTGCAAATACTTGCAAAGGGTGTGGCCAAATGATTTTATTGCAAATACATTGGTATGTCATTTATGAGATGAAGTTGTCCTAGGTATATATATTAGCAACCTCCAAAATCTTTATTATTATGTTAAGAAATAGCTCATGTAATCTACTATTTTTAGTGTTAAGAATCTTTGGGATTATGATTATGATTCTGATTTGAACAATAAAAACATATTCTATGTGTCACTTTTATTCTTGAAAAAAATCAGTGTTTGTCCTTCAAGTGCCTTCATTTTATGGATAGTAATGTATGAGCTCAAATGTATTTTTGATGCATTTATGTTAAATGGTGTGACATTAGTTGAAGTGATGATAAGTAAGGGATAACTAGTTCTCCTTACAAGTCCATTCACACCATTTTTCACAATACTATTCAAGTATGATTTAATTGTAACCATTGTCCTTTATATAATCATCCTGAGTGGTGGAGCCAATGTAGTTTTTGGGCATGGTGGAGAATAATTTGGAAGGTTATTTGTTGGTTACCTAACAACACATTTTGAAATGGCTCACTTGTGCACTCTACATCCTTATTCTGGGTTACTGTGCATTGAGAATATATAGATTATGGTGTTTTTATGTTAGGCTTAGTATCACCTCACAATGATTCTAGTTGTGATTAGTGTCAATGTCATAGAGCTTGCACATGTGAATGTTAAGTATGTCATTATTTTTTGACGGGTTCATGCAGGAAAATAGTTCCCACTCATGCATTTCCACTTGCATATGTACATCTTCTTGAGTGTCAATAGCATCACTCCTTTCTTCAACATTATTGTTTTCTTTAATGGGGATAGAGTCAATATGTCATGGAATGTATAAATCTTTGATTTGTTCCCAATGTGTATAATTATCTTTCCTAGCTAAAATGATGTCCACTGTAATGTTGTGGAATGGTTTGTAATGTAAGAGCTCTTCCCAATAGAAAGCTTCATATGATAGTGAATCAAAAGGAGGTATAGTAGAGAAAAGAGGGAAACTGCAAATAATTTCTTGAATTATTGGATCCTGAGGGAGCTTAGAATATATTTAGTTTGGTCCTAAAGACACCTAAATCAAAATCATCTTGCTCTAAGCATTTATAGATTGGTATCCATTTTCCAACACTGAACTCAACCTCCCAACCTTCTCTGACTTTAACATGTTTAATTTTAAACTAATTTATTACAACAGGTGATATAAAGCTATATATTGGACCATAATTGATCAAGATATATACATTAAAACTAGTTATAGTACCTTTGGTTTCAATTAGAGTATCTTATAAACTAGAATTATGATTTTTAGTTGTTGTTTACACCTTATGATTAAATTAATTATACAAGTTTTAGCTTTAGATAGTGCTTTTGGTATAATTTATCACCACATTCCCATCACTAGATAGTTTTTGGTGGTGAAATATTAAGAGTATTGGTCCCAGTGGCTAGTCTACGTTGCTTATTTTGGGTCTGATTTCCTTTGTTGGACCCTATTTTCTATGAAGTTTGGTCCTTAAAGTTTTCATTTTCCCCTTGAAACTTGTTAAATCTATTAGTGCACTAGTAAACGAGTAATTATTATCTTATTTCTTAAAAAAATTAGGTGATGGAGAGATATTTTTTGACTTGGTTTATTTCTTACTCAACTTAAAGTCTTGTCTCACCTTCTATGAAGACTTTTCTTTCTTTTATACCCTATGAGAAAACTCAATGACAACCACCAAGGTTTTTGGGTTAGTCATATTAAAATCATGCATCAATATATCTTTAAGTACCAATTTAAACTTTGCCACTTTAATTTATTCATCATGCATGTAATTTATATGGCATAATAGGTTCATAAAATTATTTTCATACTTAGTAATAGACATGTTATCTTGATTCAACAATTGCAAATTAGTTGTTTTCTACTCCTTAAAGTTGGTACCTAAGTATTTTTCATAGAACTACCTCTTCAAAAATTGCCCAAGTAAGAGTCATTAGATGATATCCCTCTAAGGCACATATATGATTTCACCATAAGGGAAAAATACCAACCAACTGATATGTTTCCATCCTAGATTTCACATTAGAGGACATGTTATGCAAATTAAATTACTTATGAAAATATACAAGCCAAACATTAGTTGTATCTAGATATTATTCACCTGAAAAGGTAGGTGGAAGAATATTTTTAAGCTTATTTATGATTGGGTCAACCACTGCCAAGGGTATCTCTTGGAGTACTTACTCCTCCGCTAGATCATTTTTCAACCCATGCAAACCTTCATGAGGAATACCCTCAAGGTTATTAACCCTATGTTTATGAGTATTGGTCTTACCTTATATGGCATTCAAGGCTATCAAAATCACATTTAGAACCTATTCATGATTCTCATTTGCGTGACTCCAAACTACATTAGTATTATGGACTTCATTGTTGCTATCAACACTATTAATAAGAGGTGAGTGATCTTTATTATTATTCAAGTTGGGATGACCACAAAATCTACCTATATCTATACCTATGCATATTCTTGGGTCGTTATTACCTTGTCTATTATTATAAATGATGATTCCTCTAAACCTTGTTATAACCATCCCAAGGAGTCACAACTTAAAGATTAAGGTAGATTATAAATTTACAAAGTTTTTCCTCAAAGTTTCCTAGAGCATAAACCATGCTTTGATACTAATGTAACAACTCCATTTTTTTTAAAATATAGATTCAAATTGAGTGGAATAACATACTATTACTATGTAATGACATAAAAGGCCTCTCTAAATAATTTAGACTTGTTCTTCTAACAATATAAAATAGAGAAGAATAAATAATTGCAACTCAACTAGAGTTAAATCTTCTTGAATGGACCCTATAAAGATGTGTTTCATCCCTTTTTGGATATAGAGTTTGATATGTATAAGTTTTCATCTGTACCTTTATGAATTCTAACATAAATACTCCCCCATGGTTGTCTTTCACATAAAACCAAGTAAAGAGACATAGTATTAAGTGAGTTTCCTTTATGAAAGAATCTCATAGGACAAGTAAAAGTATAGAAGTATTCCATGTTCTACTCTTCATTATTTATTACTATTAATATAGACCTAAAAAATATACTATAAATGATATGATTTAGCTTTGCATAATATGTTCTCCAATCAAGTACCTAATCCACATAAACTTGATACAATTGTATATCTAAATAGTTAAATAATTTCTTCACAACATTATTCATATATTGGTCAATTTTTCTTCCAATAACTGAATAAAATATTTAATATGTATACCGATTAGTATTTCTATCATAACTATAAACAATCATTTAAAAATATTTTTTTATCTAACTCTATACAATTTATGTAACACTTTTATCCATATGTTCGTCAATTTTATAACAACATAAATTATACATTCGGCAGTAACTTAAGACCATCAACTTAGTTTCATGTCTTTATACGAATGCAATAACATAAGATTTACTCTTATAATTAATTAAAATTCAACATTAACACACATTAATGAGTTAAATCCATTATCAAATTAGATTGCACCATAAGTAAGTAAATGGAATAAGTAACACTCAATGCTACCTAACCAAGGTTATTTTATCCTCTGGTCTTAGGGTCACAACATCAAGATAATCATATGTTTATTGTCCTTCAAATTAATAAAGACACTATTAATCTTTTCTTAACAATATTTTCATTTAAAAATTTAATTATAAGCATTCAATTATTAACTATTGATTAATGCATGACTCAAATAAATTAAATTCCACTTAGAGAAATATATGCAACTTGCTTCTAAGAAATTATCTGTTTATGAAATTCATAATGATTCAAGATTGAAAATGAAAAATCAACCTAATGAATATATATTTAAGGTTCCACAAAATTTAATCCCAAAGTGATAAAAATTATAATGATGACTCTCTTACAAACGTGAGATAAATCTTTATAGTTCATTTCTATTTATCCTTGAGTTAAGCGACATATTTAACAAGTAAAGCAAACCACCTTATATCATGTATTAAATAAGTCTCACACTATATCAACTATAATACATGAATGGTATGAATGAGATTACACCTTCCATTTAAGAAGTCAATTTCAAGAATAGAAAAAACATAATCCAATTATAACATTTCATAAGCCATAACTACTTGGAAACTTGGACAAATCAAAATGTTTAATAAACACACAAATAATTCATCACTAATAATAATAACCATACTTATTAACTAAACCACTTGGAAAATACTATTTTTATATTACCTTAAATGTATCGATAAGGAGCTTCCAAAAACAACACAATAAAAAAAACATGCAATAATAAATTGAAAAAACATGCAATAGTAAATTTAATGAGTTATTTATAAATCAAAATTTCATATCCTCATTCATTGTTGTAGAGTCCCATTGAATTGAATATAATTATATTATTCTCACCAATGAATGATACAAGTATGCTCATAGTCAAGTAAACTTGTAATGCTAAAACAAACCAAATAATCTTTCAAGAATAAATACATTAATAGATCCAATTAATTCTTCCAACTTTACTTCACTAAGAAACATACTGTCCTAGCTTGCATACACAACAATCAATATGTTTAAGTAATAAGATCAACATTAAACAAACAAATTGTTATAATGTTGATGTAAAATTCTTTAATAATAAGAATTATAGAAATTTTAAGTTATATAATCCATTTTTATTTGATACCCATAAATAAAATCATCAAATTGATAGTCAAAACAACAATAACATATCCATTTACCTCACCATGAAACAAATTTTCACAAACACTTATAACATTTTTATATATTTTCATTATAAATAGCGTATTGAATAAAACTTATGTTTCCCAAGAAACATCATTCAAACATCAAAGATTTCATATAAACTATATACTTAGCCATATATAAGTTCCTTAAGTCAAATCATCTATCAATCAGAAGTCTGTATATGACTTCTATTTTAAACTAGATTGAGAAGCCACATTCATTAAAAAAACAAAAATTAAATAACCAAACCATATTTATTATAATAATCTTTTTGAGTAATACAACTCAATCATAAACAACTATGATTTCTTAGATCAAATCAAATATAAAAAGAGGATTATAGTAACTTTCAATAACAAGGTAATCTTTTCCTTGCGTTATTCATTTATAATAATAACATAGATTAGATTCAATTCAAGAATATACTATTATAATGTTAAAAATAAGCCACACTTAGACCAATGATGGGTTAGCCATAGAGGGGCCAGTAGCTCAGTTGGTAGAGCACTCCAATAACAAATGGAAGGTCCTAGGTTTGAGTCTTAGCTAGTCCATATGATTTGTAGCTTATATTTGGTATTAGATCCATAGGAGCCCCAAGCACCTGCAGTGTGGCTTAAGGGGGGGTGTTAGAAATAATCCACACCTAAACTAATTATGGGCTATCCATAGAAGGGTTAGTATCTCAGTTGGTAGAGTGCTCCATCAACAAATGGAAGGTCCTAGGTTCAAGTCCTAGCTAGTCCATATGAACTGTATCTCACATGTCTGATACCAGAGTGTGTAATCATGAAACTTCAATGTTGAGTGTGAAAATAATGAAACTTTGATGATTTCATTCAATAGCATAGAGAAAATATATACATAGAAGAAATAGTTACACTATAATTTGATTACACCACTTAACATAACCACACATAACCATAGCTATAACAAAAGAAAACTAATAGCTATCTAAATAATGGAATATAATATTAGCATGTTAACTAGTTATGCTAACATTCCCCCCTTTATTAAATTTTTTTTACAAATATACCCCCAAAATAGATCAAATTTCACCTTGCCAAGAGACTTGGTGAGTATATCTACTATCTATGAATCTGTTGGGTAGTATTGGAGCTGAATGTGGTGGTTCAAGACCTGTTCTCTACTGTAATTATACTAAACCTTAATGTGTTTGGTTCATTCATGAAATAATGGATTCTTCATAATCTTCAACACACCTTGATTATCGCAAAATAGAATTTGTGGATGATCTTCAAAAATCTCCATATTAGACAAAATATGATGTATCCATATTACTTCGCACACAGCTACTCATGCGGTGTGATACTCTACCTTTGTAGATGAGAGAGCAATGACTGATTGGTTCTTACTGATCCATGAAATGGGTCTAGTTTTGAGATGAAAAATGTATACTGAAGTAGATTTTTTGTCATCAACAGATCCAACATAGTCTGAGTCAGTGTATCCCTACAATAAGAACTGAATATTTTTTTTATTCTAGGCCATACTCAATTGTACCTCAAACATATCTCAAAACATGCTTTACCACAAACTAGTGACATTTATTTAGTTCCTACATAAATTTGGAGAGATAAATCAAAGAAAAACATATATATGGTTGGTGTAGGTCAAGTAGATGAGACTCTCAATGAGCTATCTGTAGAGAGTTGCATCCACTTGAGGGGAATCCTAGAATCGAGAGAGTTGTAAACCTTTCTCCATTAGTGTTGAAAGATGATTACAATTTAACATTCTATACTTTTCTAGGAGTGTCTTGTTGTATTTCATCTTGGAGATAAAAATGTGATTCTATTTTTACCATATCTCCAAGCTAAGATAGTAATGTAGTAGCCCCAAATCAATCATATCAAAGGATTTCTTTAGTTCATTATTTATTACATCAACAAGATCATTTGAACTACTAGTGATCATAATATCATCCACATATAAGATAAGAATGACAATATCTGCACCTGCCTTGATATAAAAATTAGAATCACAGGGGCTATGAATGAAACCATGCTACAATAGGTGATCATCTATTTTTATGTACCATCCCTGAGGTGCTCATTTAAGTCTATAAAGTGATTTAACTATATGAAATATTTTTTGTGAATTTTTGTCATCAATGAAACCTTATGGTTGGGTCATGTATACTTCTTTCAAATCACCATTCAGGAAATCACTCTTGACATCCATCTGCTGAAGTTTTCATCCGTACTATGCTGCCAGTGCATAGACAATTATGATGGTCTTGATCTTTGCAATGGGTGCAAAGGTCTCCTCATAATTAATGCCTTCTTGCTGAGCATAACCTTTTGTAATAAGTCATTCTTTGTATTTGTTAATGGATCCATTTTCCTTGTACTTTATTTTGAAAATCCACTTGTAGCTAATGGATTTATTTCCTATAGGTAGATCAACAAGTTCCCATGTCCTATTTTTGATGAGGGCATCATATTCAACATCCATGGCTTTCTTCCACTGAGGTTGACTTAAGGCCTCTCAAACTATCTCTATTTTGGTGCTATCAACTATTGAACTCATGAGTGTAAGATTGACTTCATGTCTCACCTATCTTCTTATTCAAACTCTTGATGAAGTGTCTACAGGAGAGCTCAGGTGTGATTTTATTATTATGTAATATAAATATTTAGGACATCAATGCGACTACTTATTTGATGAAAAACTACATTGTAGATTACCAAGATTAATGAATAATTCTCCTTCTTATAGCTCACCTTCTTCATGCTCATCGTCTAATTATGGAAAAAGTCTATAAGAAGTGGTATGGTTTGTCTCCTTTTGCACCAATGAATCAAATGATGACTCATCATAGACCACATCATTAATTTCATGAATCTTCTTCCTCTCAAGATCCATGAGATGGTATGCTTTGGAGGTAGTGTTATACCCTAAGAAAATACACTGGAGGGTCTTTGGTTTGATTTTCTTCCTCTGTTTATCTAGGACATGTATATAAAAAGTAAAACCAAATACTCTAAGATGGTAAATTAATGGTTTATGACCACTTTATACCTATTCAAATGTATTTTATAGCAATATCTTTATTGGTTCTTTATTGAGAAGATATATAGCCATCTGTATTACTTCTACCCAAAATTATGCTATCAACTTTATAGTGTATAACATGCATCGAGCCATTTCCATGACTGAGTGATTTCATCATTTTGCTATTCCATTTCACTGAGGCATGTAGGAAGCAATTAGGTGCTGCTTGATATTGTGTTACTTCAATAATTCCAATAACTCTTTTGATGTGAATTCCTCCCTCGATTTGAGTGGAGGAGTTAAACTCACTTCTCAGACTATGTAACAACATGCTGATAGAAGGCCTTGAAATGTACAAGGAATTCACTCTTCTTTTTGAAAAATAACACTGTAGTCTTGTAAGAAAAATCATCAACAAATAACTAAAATTACTTGAATCCTTGAAGGGACGCGGGCAAGGCCCCACATAGATCAGTATGTACCACAATAAGTCATTCCTTGCCATGAGAAGAACTTGGATCCAATAGAACCCAATGTTGTTTGCCTATAAGACAACCAAAACATATTGGCAAAGAATAGGAAAGCTGAGGAATTCCATGAACCAATGCCTTAGAACTAAGCTAGAAGAGGGAGCCAGTAGATAGATGCCCATAATGGTAGTGCTAAAGTGTAGTAGATTCTATTGTAGAGGCAGAGAGTGAAAATTCACTGGTTGATATTTCATCTAAGGTAAATAATCGATCCTTCAATAAGGCTTTATCCAGAACTTGACCTTCCCTAGAAATGAGATAGGATTTGATGCCTTGCTAGACTAGAAACTCTACTCTTATCTTGTGATTCAAAAGTTGATTGATAGATAAGAGATTTATTGTCAAACTAGGGACATAGAGTAATTTTTTGAAAACATAGCATCTTGTCCTAAAAAAAATGGTGAAACATCTAATTACTTCTATAACATACTCTTTATCGTTAGTAATTTGAACTCAATCGCCATTTGGGTGAGTTATCAATGAATCAAAGAGTTCCTTACATCTAGTCATGTGCATGTTAGTACTAAAGTCTATTAACCACACTTTGCTCATTGTTTTCAAGGTTTGGGAGACTAGTACAAGCTCATCATGGGCTCCATATGATGCTTCTTCTCTTGATTCATCATCAGATGCATTTTCCTCTTGATTTTATGCTGTTACATGCCCTTTTTGCTTCCATTGTTAAGGACATCTCTTAGGTTTCTATGAATCTTCTTTGGAAGATCCCTCTTGACTAGATTGACCTTGAACCAAGGCATTATACCAGTAATGATTAGTATCATGTGTGTGGGTTTTGCAAAAGTAACACCACTGCTTTGACTTCTCAATATTATACTATTTTTGATGTTGTTGTGGTTGTTTCAGTGGTCCCTTCTTGAATTTTGGACCCCATTTCTTGGATATTAGGGCTTTGTCCTCAAATTATTCATGCATAAACTGAATTACTTCCTCTTGTTGAAGAAAACTAACTAGTTCTTTAAAAGACACTACTTTTTTGGTAATGCTAAGTGTCATAATGAATGTGAAAAACTAAGATGGGAGAGCTCTTAGCATGATCAGAACCAACATCTTATCCTCAATCTTTTCTCCAAGCATAATAAGTTTTGCTCATAGTTATACAACTCAGTTTAAGAACTCATCAACCTTTTCACCTGAATTTATACTGAGTGTATGAAGAAGCGATTGTAGATGCAAGATTTTGGTCTAGTTTTTGACCTCATAAATTATGGACAAAATGTCTAATACCTGTTTTGATGTTTGTGGATCATGAACATTTGATTGAACTTCATCAGTAATACTAAGAGTTATCATAATGAGCTCTTTCAAATCAAATTTATTGAACTTCCTTTGCTCATCAAGTCTAATACGATGGGTCACTATTCCAGTGATGATGCCCCATATTTTTTTAAATTGAAGAATCATCTACATCTTCATCTTCTAAGTGGTAAAACTAGAACCTTTCAAGAGATGGGCATTTGACAATAGCAACTTGGGTGCAAACATTTTCTAAAGATTTTCTTACATTACTTTTGCAAAGTAATTACAAGCTAGAATAAGAATTTATTTCTTTAAATTTTCAAAACTTCTATATTTGAAGGATGTACCTTATAATAATGTTACCTTCTTACACGACATCATCTTATGCTTATGCTTTAGCTACTCTTTTCTATGAGTTAATTTATCTTGGCATAATTACTTTCATGTGTTAAAAACACTTATTAGACACTTATGTAGGCTCACTCTATAGGCATTCTAAGTTGGAGATGAAGGACTGTTGTGAATCGATCAGGTGAAGACAATGGTTCTTCCTTCATCATCATCTCCTTGCTATCCACTTTTGCATCACACTGATTACTCCACCATCCTAGGATATTTCCATACTCTCCTTATGCATCTTATACATTGATATTTGTTGACTACTCTTTGTTGAGTTGATCAGACAAATGAAAGGCTTTGAAATGCTCTTCCAAATTGCATCAACTAGTCGATCAACTTGCTCATGCATTGAACTATTGTCTAAGGCTTTGCCACTTTTCTCCTTTCAGGTGGCTCTTATACTAGAGTATGAAAGTAATGAAACTTTGATGATTTATTTCAATAGCATAGAGCAACTATATACACACAGAATAAATAGTTACATTATAACTGGATTATGCCACCTAGCATAACCACACCTAAACATAACTATAACAGAAGCAAACTAATAACAATCTAAATAATGGAATATAATATTAACTTGGTAACTAGTTACACTAACATATAACTATTAATAATGTGGAATCATGTTATGATTATAATGTGTTTGGAGATTCAAATCAAATATTCACAGTCAAACATAAATTCAACATAGTATGCAGTCACCATATTTGTAAAATAAGTTTTCAAATGAACCAACATAATTATAATGATTTGAATCAGGAGTCTACACTTATCATAGCTTCCCAACTTGAGAAAAAAAATTAAGGAAATTAAAATACCTAGTTAAGAACACACAATCATCATAAAATTGCATGGGGTTTACATTCCAACTACATCTACAACTGATTATTCAAACAACCTTTACTTAAATGAATGTAAAAAATCCAACACATAAATGCTATAATATAATAAAAATAAAAAGGAAAAGATAAAGAATCAAAGTAAATAGTACACTGATTATAATATTTAACTCAATTCCAAGTGAGTCTATTCCATCATTATTCCATGAATTTGTATGTCACTCAAAACCATACACAAATAAAAGAAGCTAAGTCACAGAGTGGTAAATGTGACCTAGTCTATCCCTATGATCCCACCCCATTGGTGGCCTTAGCCATCAAATACATTATTTTGATGGTATAGCTTGGCTTATAGGGTGGTGTAAAATTTCATGAAGTTTCTAGTTTTCATAACCAAAAAAAAAACAAACCAAACATGAGAAAGCCATAAAACAACAAGAACTCGATAATGGAACCTATGTGTTTATGCCATGAACACAAGCTTCAAAGTCAGATCATGAAGTATTTTCTCCAAAAAACACATATAATTCACTTCACACAACCAATAAATAATGTTTGAATCATATTTAAACAACCCAAAAAACCAAAACACAAGGAAGAAATTCAAATACAAACCCAGTACAAAAAAATGCAAAACTAAAATCCTAAAACTTGATAATGGCTACATGCCCAATCTGTAGGTTACACATGTCAAGCTATCAAACCCACATAATATTTCAAATGCAAAACCTATTTTCACATAAACAATAAAAATACCCATAAATCTTTTAAGAAGCTCTATTTACAACAAGCCAATCATTTGGTCCCATTAAATATAACTATATAAAAACTATGTCACATTCAATTATTTTTATTATTTAGAGGATAGATATTGCCTTCTAGTGACAACATAGAGCTATATAAAGAATGAAATCATGATCTTGTAGACCTGCACAAAATTTTATGAGAAAAAATATTGATTAAAAACAATCAATATTAGTGTTAGCAACAAAAATGAGATAAATAAACATTCTCACTACGTTCACAAAGGTAGTGCTTCAAGAATAACTCATTGATAATTGCTACATGCCAAATATATTCCTAATGTATGTCAACCTATCAAAACACCACAATATTTCAAACTCAACTTATTTTTACAAAGACCCTAACAATACACATAAATCATTCATATAGTTAATTTTACAAGAAAATAATGATTCCATTCTGTTAAATGACATAACACTATAAATGAAAAAAATCATAACCAATTCATAGTGTTATTTGAATGAAAAATATTACCTTGAAATGACAACACAGTAATTTGGAAAGGATAAAATAATGACCCTGCAAAGCTGTATAAAAGTTTATGAGAAGAAGAAACACATTGCTTAAAAAGTCATAGAAGTTTATGACATGAAGAAACATATTAATTTTAAGAAATGACATCACTATTGAGAACATATCTAAAACAAATAAAATATACTCACTACATTTTTCTAGAGACATTGATTCAAGTTTAAATCACTTCATAATAGCTGCATGTTCAATATCTAGCCTCTATACATCAAACTATCAAAACAAATTGGCAAACTCACACAAAAAACATTGTATTGGTATCAACAACAAACCTGAGAGAAAAATGAATTCACAACCAATTATTTGTCTTATTTATAGGATAAATCTTACCTTATAATGATAATATAGGGCTCTAATTAGAATGAAATCATGACCCTATAGACGTGCATATAAGTTTATGAGAACGAAAAATGTATTAATTAAAAAAATGAATGCCAATGTTAGTATGAAAACCAAGATAAATTAAATATTATTGACACATTCATGAAGACAATGATTTGAGCTTACCTCCCCTAAAGACACCCAAAATTTTCCAAATGTGTATTGAGCTATGAAAACACCATAAATATTTAAAATTCATAATTTTTTTTACATAAACCCTAACAAAAGTCATAAACCATTCACAAATATTTATTTATAAGAAATCAATGATTCAAATGTGTCAAAAAACATAAAATTATAAAAATGAAGTCATGACTAGTTCTTTGTGTTATTGAGAGGATTAATGACAACACATAACTCAATAAAGAATTAAATAATGACCCTATAGACTTGTATAAAAGTTTATGAAAATAAAAAATATATTGCTTAAAAAATCAAAAAAATTGACACAAATAAATATATTAATTCAAATAAAATTTGACATTGCTACCAGATAAAACTGAAACAAACAAAATTTGCTCATTGTATTATCATAAAGACACATATTGGATCTTAACTCACCTTACAAATATTGCATGCACAATCTCTAGCCTATGTACATCGAACTCTCAAATTGAATTGACAAATTCTCTGAAAAAATAGTTGGTATCTATGTAAATAAAAAAATTGAGACAAATAAAATATTCTCACACATTCATTCAAAGACATTGACTTGAACATATATCACTAAACAATAGATACATGCCCAATCTTTGGTCTATGCTTGTTGAGCTATGAAAATAAAATAATAAATTAAACCCAAACTATTTCGACAAAACCTTGATAAGAATTATAAACCATTCGTTGATATCTGTTTACAAGAAATTAATCATTCCATTCTTTCAAACAATATAACACTATATAAAAAATTCACAACCAATCCTTTGTGTTGCTCAAAGGATAGATCTTACCTTCTAATGACAACATATGGATTTGGTAGAAAAAATCATGACCCTATAAACCTATACAAATGTTTATGAGAAAAGATGTACTAAAATTTAAAATAATAATAAATTGACATCACTTGAATCAACAATAAAATAGAGACAGACTAAATATACTCAACACATTCACGCATAGGAATTGATTGGAGTTTAACCCACCCCACAATGATTGCATGCATAGTATCTAGCATATGCATACAAAGCTAACAAAATAATCGACAAACTTGTTCTCATAAACGACAAGCTCATATATATGGATAGATTTTTTCAATATGTCATTAATGGAAAAATTGATTTTACTAAATAACACATTAAATGAACCTTTGCATCCTTATATACACTTTAAATTTTAACATAAATTAATTTAATTCCATCAAATGCAGTGGATAAATATTTGCATAAGAGACTTGCCAACATGGAAAAAGGTACTAGTACCATAATCAAGATTTAATAACCACTCACCATTTTGTATATGCCACAATGTTGCTAGCAGGTCAACACATCCCCATCGAAAGCCCTCCACTCCTACAACACATGTCAATCAATGCACACCACACATCAACAATATGTTTGTAAGATTATATTCATCCTCCAACTTCAAATGGGGATTGCTGATTAGGTATAGAAAAAAGGAGTCATTTTAATAGGTGAAAGCGTATTGATATAATAAAAAGCCATATTAAAAAAGTAATAAAAGAAACAATATAATTTTCTATTGAAATAATTTTGTAATATTTGAATATATCATAATTTATTAATTTAACTTTTAAGGTTTAAATGAATGATCGAAATTGAAGTCGCCTTAAAAAGTAGCAAGTAAGATTTTTTCTAGGAAATGTATTCAGCACATATTATTTTCTCAAGTCCACTAACCAAACATTAATATCTAATTATTAAGTTGAACTTAACATTGAAGAAATATGAAATGAATATCTTAAATTTAGAGTATGAAGTCTTCCTATATACTTGAAATTTAATTGGCTCCTGGCTTGAAAAAGCCTTCAAAAACCCATCAACATACATCGATTCCTGATCAATCCACTAGATTCTATCCATATTTTACTTCTAATAAATAAATTAAAAGAAAACTAAATTTTCTAGAAAATTTGGTGCATATTGCAAACCAATTTAACATAAACAATTTAAAATTCATGGTCATAACAAAACTCATCCTAACTCAATACTCATATAATTATAACTTATATAATGTTTAATGCTACACTTGGACCTCAAAACTCACCCTCACTTGACACTCGTCATTTTTTTCAAGATGTCATTAACGAAAACATTGATTTTTCTGAATAACACATCAAATGAAACTTTACATTTTTATATACATATTAAAATCTAACACCAAATAATTAGTTTTCATTGAACCTAATGGATAAATATTTGTATAATAGACATGCTAACTTGTCAAAAGGTACTAACACCATCATCAAGATTTAATGACCAATCACCATTTTGTATATAGCATAAGGTTGCTAGTGGGCTAACATATCTCCATCAAAAGACTTCCACTCTTGTAACATAAGGATTCAGTACATGTCACACGTCAAAAATATGGTAGTAAGATCGTATTCACCCTCTAACTTCAAATGGTGACTGTCGATTAACTACAGAACAAAAAACTCATTTTTTCCTAATGTAATAAAAAATCACATTAAAAAAGTTGTGAATGAAACAAGACAATTTTCTTTTAAATTTTATAATATTTGAATGTATCATAATTGATTGATTTAACATGTAAGGTTTAAATGAATGATTGAAATTGAAGCCGCCTTAAAAAGTAGCAGGTATGATTTTTGTTTAGGAAATGTATTGGAGACGTATTATCTTCTTGAGTCCATTGACCAAACATTAATATCTATATTGAATTATGTTGATCTTAACTCTCAAGGAATATGAAACGAATATCTTAAAATTAGAGTACGAAGTCTTCCTCTATTGAAAATTTAATTGGCTCCCGGCTTTAAAAAACCTTTGACAACCCGTCAACATACATCGATTCCTGACCGATCCACTTGATTCTGTCCACAATTTACTTCTAGCAAATAAATTAAAAGAAAACTAAATTTTCTAGAGACTTGGGTGCGTAGTGCAAACAAATTTAACTTAAACAATCTAAAAGTCACCCGGACTCAGCACTTTGACGCAATATCCAGTGATTCCACGGAGACATCCTTGTTTATGTATTTCATTCTCCCATTTGTGGCACTTCTCTTCTTCCTGCGTAGGATCCTCCAGGATGGCTAATGATAATCAGTCTCCTACAAGTCAATTTCTCCAACCACTCATTGCAAGACTACGCCTACAAACTCCATCCAAAATATGGCTCCATCCTCAACATCGGAATGGGTTCTCGCATAAACTCCATCAAAAAAATTGTATCAGAGTCAACAACAAACCCAAGAAAAAAAGAATTCATAACTAATTATTTGTCTTATTCATAGGGCAAATCGTACCTTTTATTGATAACACAGGGATATGATAAAAATGAAATCATGACCCTACAGATGTGCATAGAAGTTTATGAGAACAAAAAATGTATTGATTAAAAAAATGAATATCAATGTTAGTTTGAAAATCAAGATAAAAAAAATATTATTGACACATTTATGTAGACAATGATTTGAGCTTAATTTTCTTGAAGACATCTAATCTCTGAGCAATGTGCATTGAGCTATGAAAATATCATAAATATTTGAAACTCATAAAATGTTTTTACATAAACTCTAATAATAGCAAGAAACTATTCACAAAGATTTTTTTACAAAAAATCAATGATTCAAATGCATCAAAAAACATAAAATTATAAAAAAAGAAGTCACAAGCAATTTGTGTTATTCAGAGGATCAATTACAACACACGACTCAAGTAACAATGAAATCATGACACTATAGAGCTTTACAAAAGTTTATAAAAATAAAGAATTTATTGCTTAAAAAATACAATAAAAATCGACAAATAAATTTATTGATTGAAATAAAATTTGACATTACTATCAAATAAAACTGAAACAAACAAAATATACTCATTGTATTCTTACAGAGACACATATTGGTGCTTAACTCACCTCACAATGATTGCATTCCCAATCTCTACTCTGTGTGTATCTAACTATCAAAATCTTTGAAAAAATAGTTGGTATGAATGCCATTAAAAATACTAAGACAAACAAAATATTCTCACCATATTCATGCAAAGACACTGATTTGAACATAGATCACTGAACAACAGATGCATACCCAATCTATGGTCTATGCACATCAAGCTATCAAAATAAAATAATTAATCAAACCCAAACTATTTCAACCAAACCTTGAAAACAACTATAAACCAATAATAGATATTTGTTTACAATAAATTAGTTATTCCATTCTATCAAAAAACATAGCGCTATATAAAAATGTCACAACCAATTCTTTGTGTTTCTTAAAGGATAGATCTTACCTTCTAATGACAACATATGGATTTGGCAAAAAACAAATCATGACCCTGTAAACCTATACAAATGTTTATGAGAAGAAATGTACTACAATATAAAACAAGAATAATTTGACATCACTTGAATCAACAATAAAATAGAGACAGCTGAAATATACTCAACGCATTCACACAAAAAAATTGATTGGAGCTTAACTCACCTCATAATGATTACATGCATAGTGTCTAGCCTATACACACTGAACTGACAAAATGAATCATCAAACTTACTATCACAAATGACAAACTTATATATATATAATAAATTATTTCAAAATATTAATAATGAAAACATTAATTTTATTAAATAACACATCAAATAAATCTTTATACACATGCAAATTTAACACAAAATAATTTAATTCCATCAAATATAATAGATACATATTTGCATAATAAATATGCTAACATGATAAAAGGTACTACTACCATCTTGTAATGTCCCTAACGAGCTAACATATCCCCATCGGAAGACTTTCGCTATTTTATAATATTTAAATGTATTATAAATGAATGATTGAAATTGAAGCCGCCTTAAAAAGGAGCAGGTATGATTTTTTTTAAGAAAATGTATTGGAGACGTGTTATTTTCTTGAGTCCATTGACCAAAGCATTAATATCTATATTAAATTAAGTTGAACGTAACATTCAAATATCTAAAATTTAGAGTATGAAGTCTTCCTCTATTAAAAATTAAATTGGCTCCCGGCTTTAAAAAACCTTCGAGAAGCCGTCAACATACCAAATAAATTAACATCTCGCAAATAAATTAAAAGAAAACTAAATTTTCTAGAGACTACGGTGCGCACTGCAAACAAATTTAATTTAGACAATTTAAAAGTCGTGGTCGTCGTAACAAAAGTCACCGACTCAGCATTAGTAGAATTATAACTGATATAATCTTCAATAATGCAATTGAACGCAATAGTCAGTGATTCCATGGAGATATCCTCTCTTATGTATTTCATTCTCGCGTTTCTGGCGCTTCTTTTCTTCCTGCGTAGGAACATTAAGGAGAAATCTCATCTGCCGCCGGGTCCTCCAGGATGGCTAATGATAATCAGTCTCCTGCAAATCAATTTCTCCAACCACTCATTGCAAGACTACGCCTATAAACTCCATCAAAAATACGGTTCCATCCTCACCATCAGAATGGGGTCTCGTCCCTTGATTATGATATCCAGCCACGAGCTCGCTCACGAAGCTTTAGTGCAAAAGGGCGCCGTCTTTGCCAGCAGGCCGCCTCCACAAGGCCTCATTAAGCTCTTCTGCACTCGTGAGACCAGCATCAATGGCGCTCCCTACGGTCCTCTCTGGCGAGACCTGCGAAAAAATATCATGACCCATGTCCTCAACACTTCCCCAATAAAGTCCTTTCGAAAAGGCAGAGAATGGGGAATGGAGGTCTTAATGGGCAGCTTGACGTCAAAGAAGGAAGGCGAGGACGGTGTCATAGTCATTGAGCACGTCAGGCATGCGTTGGTTTGTATGGTGAGCTACATGTGTTTCGGAGTACGCTTGGAAGAGAAGGCGATTGCGGAAATTGGGGCCTTCGGCAGAGAACTGAGGCACAGCGGAGTGGGTTTGCCCTTAAACGATTTATTTCCCCTTCTTAATGTTTTTTACAGAAAACAAGAGAAGCGCATGCAGGGGATCCGCCGACGGCAGGAGGAATTGCTTGTTCCTCTTATTAACAGAAGGCGGAGGGCCTTGGCAGAGGGAAATAGTTGCAGAGGGTATGTGGATTCGTTGCTTTGCTTGACAGTTGAAGGCGGCAGAAAGCTGAGCGAGGAAGAGGTGGTGACGCTCTGCTCGGAATTTCTCAACTCCGCCACCGACACCACCTCGGCCGCCCTGCAATGGGTGATGGCTCGTCTTGTAATAAATCAAGAATCCCAGGCCAAATTGTACCAAGAGATTGTGGGCGTTGTGGGAAAGGGAGGGAAAGTCGTAGAAGAAGATGATGTGCACAAAATGGTGTATTTGGAGGCGGTGGTGAAGGAAACGCTGCGACTGCACCCGCCGGAGAAGATCGTCCTGACGCACGCGGTTACCCAGGCGTGCAGCCTTGGTGGGTACGATGTTCCTGCCAATGCCTGGCTCAATTTCCATGTTTGGGAGATGGGCATGGATCCCAAAGTGTGGGCAAACCCTTATGAATTTATTCCAGAGCGCTTTGTGAATCAGGAAGTGGATATGACAGGAAGCAAAGAGATAAAGATGATGCCGTTTGGCGTGGGGAGGAGGATATGCCCTGGGTTAGACCTTGCAATGCTTCATGTTCAACTTCTTGTGGCTCGATTAGTACAGAAATTCGTATGGGATTGCAAACCTGGTGAGTGTGTTGATCTTACAGAGACTCACGAATTCTCAATTGTTATGAAGAATCCACTGCAAGCGATAATAAAAGAGAGAGACCCTAAGTAACTAGTAAATTATAGTCTACTACCATGTTCCTAGACTATTTCATCAGAGTTCTCAATTGCTGATGAAATTAAAAGTACTCTATAGTTCACAGTCGTAGCTACACATCGGGCAATATTGAACATAATATCATATAGTGTTACTGTACGGTATGAAAATAATTTCTAGAACTTCCTGATTAGCGTTGTGTACTGATTTGCTTGCCAATGGTAATTCTGGTTTTACTAACTCTACATTCATCCATAGATTGGATGTCAACACAATCTTTTATCTTTTATATAGAAGCACAGTTTGCCTTGTGTCACTTGTTGTCTACTCTACTCTACTTTGCATATTGTAATTGGAATATTTAATGATTTTAACATTTGATTGTTATGCATTGTTGCCAATTTGTTAGTTGCATATAAATGTGTTGACACTTTGAAATTTACATGTTCTTCTAGATGCATGAACAATGATTTTCTTGACATGAGCATATTCGAGTCTTCTTTTGTTGGGTATTCATTTATAATGTTGTTTAATAAATTTAGAAATAGTAGTTGATTTGCCATGCATCCATGTTGATGAAAATTTGTGTGTAATGTTACTAGTATGTCAAATGTTTACAAAGGGTGTGGCCAAATGATTTTCTTGCATACATTGGTATGTTATTTACAAGAGGAAGTTGTCCCAAGTCTCCAACAAGTATAATTGAGCAACCTCCAAAAGCTTTATTGTTATGTTAATAAATGGCTCACGCAATCGGTTATTTATATTGTTGAGCATCTTTGGGACTATGAAGCTCATTTAATTAATGAGCAATATTAAATGTGTCTCATTTATTCTTGAAAAAAATCAATGTTTGTTCTTCAAGTGCCCTCATTTCATGGATAGTATTGCAAAAGCTCAAATGTATTTTTGATGCATTAATGTTAAATGGTGTAACACTGGTTGAAATGAGGAGAGAGGATAAATATTTCTCCCTAGTACAAGTCCATTTAGGCCATGTTTCACAATAATAATCAAGTAAGATTTACCTTTACTTATTGTCCTTTGTATAAACATCATGAGTGGTGGAGCTTGTGTGTGTTTTGGACATAGTGGAGAATAATTTGGAAGGTTATTTGTTGGTTACCTGACAACTCATTTGGAAATGGCTCACTTTTGCATTCTACATCTATTTTTTGGGTTATTTTGAATTGAGAATATATAAATTATGGTGTCATTGTGTTAGGTGAAGTAGTACCTCACAATGACTCTAGTTGTCATTAGTGTCTAAGTCACGGAGCCCAAGTCTGAACATGTCGATGTTATCTATGTCATTATTTTTTGATGGGTTCATGAAGGAAAATAGTTCCCACTCATGCATTTCCACTTGCATATGTAAATCTTCTTGAGTGTCACTAGCATCATTGCTTGATTCAACATTGTTTTTTTCTTTGGTATGAATCTAATCAATATGTTATGGAACATACAAATCCTTGATTTGTTCCCAATGTGTATCATTATATTGCCTAGTTAAAATGACATCCACTACAATGTTGTGGAATGGTTTTTAAAATATGAGCTCTGCCAAATATAAACCTTCATATGATAGTGAATCAATAGGTAGTATAATAGAGAAAAGAGGGAATACGTGAATAATTGCTTGAATTTTTCTATTTCTCCTTTGATTAGTTTTTATTTGATTTTTATAAGACAATGTTTAGGTGGCCTCAATGACTGGAAATATATCTATAAAATAAGGGCAAATTATATATGCATCAATGAAAGATGGTAGTTTTCCTTCCTCATGTGCTTTTAGAAACATGTTTGAATATTTGTTTTCCAACATATAGGGTAAAAAATGTTCTAATATAAACCATTAGAGATATATTTTTCTACATGTGGTATGTATCTTGTGTGCTTATGTCATGGTCAATAATAATTTATATGAGACACTTGATATATGAAATCAATGTTGGGATTTCAATTACAATTTTATATGATATTATAGTTAGTTTATGGTGGTATATTTTATATTTTTTTCCAGATTTAGCTCCACAATTTTCTATATATTTTAGCATGACATGGCAGAAAATAATTGGTTAGAAATCAACATTTTCATGCCATATTTAAAAGATGTTTGCATTGTGTGTGTTACTCTTTCATCATTGCATATTAGAAGTTAAGTTTTATGGCCTTTGTTGTCAATAAATATAATTGACATTTCATGTAATGGCTATAATGTTTTGTATCTACATCGTAGAGTAATGACCCTTTTATGTAAACATGTAAACTCACTGCATCTGGTGTGGTGTTGTACTCTATTTATAAGATACTCATAATATTTTTGAGCATTTGCACCAAATATTTCATTTATAGTGAGAAAGCATGGATCGTCAAGATTGGAACAATATATTATATCATGGATTGGGTCATTATTTCATGGTTTCCATGTTGTTACATAATGAATAACTAGTAAATTATAGTTTACAACCATGTTCCTAGACTATTTCTCATAATTCTCAATTATTGAAGGAGTTGAATGTACTCTATAGTCCATAGTTGTAGCTACCACATTGGGTAATAGTGAGCATAATATCCTATAATGTTACAGTGTGAACATAATATCATATATTATTACTGTATGATATGGACAATAATTTATAGGTTTTCTTGATTAATGTTGTGTACTGATTTCATTATTTGTGGTAATTTTGGTTATGCTTCTCCTCTTTATTTTTTATTTGGCTTTGGATGCCTTTTTCCAATATAAAAGTTAGAAGGGACACTACATGCCATGTTAAATGCTTAAAAAATGGAGGTTATATGTCTTCAAATCATAGAAAAAAATTGTTAAATTCATTAAAAAACCCAAACAAATAATCACTAGTGGGCACCATGAATTTTTGTTTTGAACATTATTGAATTTTTAGTAAACCACGGTATGGCATTCCACAAAAGTTATGGTAGTGAAGCAATTAATAACTTTTGACAATTGTGATGTGTTACTCGATAGAAACAAACAAAACCCATCATTGAAGTAAATTTCATTAGTGAGACATATATTAATAGAACACATATCTTGTGTCAACACCTAATATTTTAGCACAACTCATAACAATACATTGATAAATGAGATATAAAATAGCACTTGCTTTAAAGGTGCAAGTTATGCTATGAGGAATTTGTTTTTATCTTTTACTTTATTTATTATATCAAGTGATTATGTGTGTGAAGCAGGTGAGGAGAAGAAAAGAGTGAAATTAATATTTATGAAATATATTTTTGTGTGTTTATTAATAAATGCCACATTTATTGTACATGTTGTGGAATAAATATTATACTACTCATCCTGCTTCTTATACTCTATAATATTTAAATATATATTGTCCTTCATTTTCTCAAAGTAGTCAAATGTAAATGAAGGGTTGATATATAAGGCATAAAATGAGGATGCTCTTGATACAATAATGAAGGTGAACCCTTGACAATCAATGTTACCAATATCTATTATTAATATACTAAGAATCATTCCTTATGATTTATGTATGGTTAGATATTATGTCATTTTTAAAGGCATTTGGAGGTGATAACTGCATGCAATAGGATGAATTAGAAGATGTGTTGAATTTAAAATATCCTGTGGGGGATGAGAGTAGATCTCGAAGGTAATAACCACATACACGGGTAAGTAAGGTGGTTTGAATTTATGTTGTATACACTGTGAGCTATTTCTTAGATGATTCCATTAACTAATCTTACTTTCAATAATAGATTGGATGCCAACATAATATTTTATCTTTTTAATAAAATCATAGTTTTTTTCAAATTGAGTGTCATTGTGGTTCTATAACATTTATTATCCACTATATTATGATTTACATATTACAATTGGAATTTTTATTGATTTTAATACTTTATTGTTATGCATTTTTATCAATTTGTTAGTTTCATATAAATGTGTTGATACCTTGAAATCTTCATGTTCTTTTAGATGAATGAATGATGATGTTATTGAGATGAGCGTATTCAAGTCTTATTTTGTTGATTTTTAATTTATGATGTTGGTTAATCCATTTTTAGGTAGTAGCTAATTTTCCATACATCTAATTTTCCATGCATCATCTATGTTGATATATTGAAACCTTACCTATCATCTTCAAGAAGCACAAAACACTGCATTTTATAATTTTGGTTACTCATACATGAAAATTATGATGGAGGATGGTGTGAGAAGGATATTTATATCCATAAGTATCTAATAAAACCAAAAATTTACATGCATTAGCCTAAAACTTGTTATAATCAAGAAAAAAATCTATTTTTGGGGTTTTCAAAGAGGTAAACATGACAAGGACAAATGAGAGGAGGTAAAATAATATCACTAGAAATCATCAAATAACATGAGCATACACTAGTTATAAGCATAAGAGAAGGTTATAAATCAAATTTATTTATCTCAAAGGCAAAGTATAAGTGTTCATTTAGATAGGGCTATGCCATATCTAACAAAAGGATTTGAAACAATACCAATATTAGGCACATATATAAGACGTGTTAAGATCAAATGATGGATATAAATAAATTGTGGAACAAGTTATAAATAAGAAAAAAATATAAACTAATAGTTATGGAGTCCCTATTCAAAAAGTGTGTGCTCTATTAGATGACAACTTGAACAAGGTTGTGTAGGAGTTATCATTGGCTTAGGAGCACTTAAAACTACCTCTTGAAGTAATAATGAATTAACCAATCATATAATTGGGGTATAAATTTGTTGTACTCTTGGTTAAAATACATAATAAATCATATCTCTACCTCTTTTCTATAGTTTTATTCATCATTCTCACATTTACTCTTTTAGAGGCCTATTCCATGTAGCCCTATTCTAGTACAAAGCTCCTTGGTTTGTGATATCTATTATTTATGGTTTATATTTTGAGAATATAAATATATTAAAAAATCACAAAAGAAAATATTAAACCATTTATATAATTTTCTCAAGATTTTATTTATTCATAGGAGATTACAATATATAAGAGAGATTGATCCTCAAAATATGGAATCAACTCTGGTCCTGATCCTTCATGTATATCTCAACTCCTCCCATCATTTTATCATCCTAAGATATCTCTAGTGAGTTGTTAAGTCACATACAATAGTACCTAATTCCAATATTTTATAATCATAATAACTAATGTTCACACTAGTATTTCCTAACATTCCCCCACCTTAGTATGAACATGGTTAATGCCTAATAGGATGGTAGTATTTAATTCATTGATACTACTTGTTCAAGTTCGTATAGGCCTATCCATCATATCTTTGAATATTTTAACCCTCATTTTCATCTTCAAACCATTAATTAATGAAAGGTTTTGCTCTCTTAGGTTAGAGAGTGTGGACCTACAGGTCTGTATACCTCTAGATCTGCATTATCTATCTTTTAGGACATTGATGATACTATTTTAGGTTATTAAATACTTTTATATTATATTATAAACTTATTGGACAATTTTAAGGTCAAACACCTTTATAAACATCTCCAATTTTCCTCAAACACCTAATTTCACTTCTAAAACATGAGACTGCTCCTCTTTAGGTGTATACCTTATTAGTGCACTTCAACAATGGTATTAAGAATTTGGAATATTTATGTATGTTATCTGAGGGTCTGAAAATTACACCTTGAAGTGTTTCAATGCAAATGACACATGTACTAGTTCTCAAGACCTCCAATGTTGATGAGACTTTCCTTCTTACCTTAGAAGTTGTAGGCAAACATTTTGGTAAAAGGAACTGTAAAAGAGTCTAAGGTTAATTTATGAAGTTTTTTCACCAATTTAAGTATATTATTTACCTTTTCACATCCTTATATCACCTATGCTAAACTTAAATAGTGAAATAAATCCCTTCTTTAAACCTACAACAATGCCTTATACCAAAAGAACTTGTAAATTGTCACCTAAAACTTCCTTATATGAAGGCCCAATGAGTGTTTGAAGGTTTATTGGATGGTATTTTAAGGATCTTAACTATTATTTTAATCTTCATAAACTCTTTTAGGCCTTCTTGAAGTTTGCATTTGACACCTAGTGCCCATTTTCTCATCTTACCATCTACAGGTCTATAAATATCCTTTTAGGTCTTTTCTCAAGTGGTTTTAGGATCTTCTCTTTTCACATAGGTCTAAGAACACATGGAAATGTTATTAATATATCATTTAATTTCTAATTTACCTCAAATCCTTCTTCCCAATCACATAAATGCACATTACCCTTGCTTTCCTATAGACAAACTTGAAGGTGTTCTTTGAGACTTTTTTGACCATTATTGTTGTTGTTGTTGTTGTTGTTGTTGTTATTATTATTATTATTATTAGGTATCATAAAACTTATTATACTATTAAAAATCATATTCACTTACAAATTTGATATCAGATCCTCTTAACCTAGAGGCATAACTATAGGTGATTATACCTTCTAATTAGAAGCATGCCACAATGAGCTAGCTCAAGGAAACTACTTTGTATGATGAATGGTTTTTGAGTAAGGATAAAAAAATACGTGGGAAGATTTGGTAAAACCATAATATAGATTATTAGTGCATTAAAACCATTTTTTTATCTCTCTATGGCCTTAGGAAGGTTTTCCTTGGACTTTAACCTAGAACAACCCTTTTGAATGCTTGATATTCTCTCTCCCCTCATGGTTTTGGATCATTTTATGTTTGGATATGGTTTAAATATGATCATAGGAGTATTTATAGGTTTATATAAGTTTATTTTATATCAATTTAAGGTAGGAAACACTCAAAATAATAAGAACCCTACCTATCATCTTTAAGAAGCAAAAAACACTACATTTTGTCCTTTTGGTTGCTTACACATGAAAATTATGATGGAGGATGATGTGAGAAGGATATCTATACCAATAAGTATCTCAAAAAACCAAACATTTTCATATGTTAGCCTAAAACATGCTAGAATCAAGAAAAAACCCTATTTGTGGGGTTTTCAAAGAGGTAAAAATGACAAGGACAAATGAGAGGAAGTAAAATAATATAACTAGAATTAATAAAATAACATAAAACATACACTAATTATAATTATAAAAGAAGGAAAAAACTCAAATTTATTCATCTCAAAGGCAAAGTATAAGCGTTCATTTGGATAGGGCGATGCCATATCTAGCAAAAGGATTTTAAACAATACCAAAATTAGGCACACATATAAGAGAAGGAAGAAGAGAGAGAGAGAGAGAGAGAGAGAGAGAGAGAGAGAGAGAGAGAGAGAGAGAGAGAGAGAGAGAGAGAGAGAGAGAGAGAGAGAGAGAGAGAGAGAGAGAGAGAGAGAGAGAGAGAGAGAGAGAGAGAGAGAGAGAGTAGTGAGGTGTTAAGAGAAAATCATGGCTATGAAGAAATTTTGGAACAAGTTAAAAATAAGGAAAAACTATAAACTAATAGTTATGGAGTCCCTATTCAAAAATTGTGTGCTCTATTTGATGACAACTTGAGCAAGGTGGCATAGGAGTTATGCTTGGCTTAGTGACTTACCATTGAGTACTTGAATCTAAATTTTGAAATAATAATGAAGTGAACAATAATCTCATTGGGTTAGAAATTCCTTTTACACTTGATTAAAACCCATAATAAATCATATCTCTACCTTTATTATATAGTTTTATTCATCATTCTCACATTTGCTCTTTTAGTGGCATATTCCTTATAGCCCTATTTGGGTACAAAGCTCATTGGTTTATAATATATATATTATTTATGGTTTATATTTTATGAATATAAATATTTAAAAGACTCATAAAAGATAATATTAAACCATTTCTATAATTTACTCAGGATTTTATTTATTCATAGGAGATTATAATATATAAGATAGATTGATCTTCAAAATAAGGAATCAACTCTAGTCCTTATCCCTCATGTATATCTCAACTCCTCCCATTATTTTATCATACTAAGCTATCTCTAGTGATTTTTTAACTCATGTAAAATAATACTTCATTTAAATATTTTATTAATCGTAATAACTAATGTTCATACTAGTATTTCCTAACATTCCCCCACTTTAGTATGAACATGGTTAGTGCCTAATAGGGTGGTAGTATTTAATTCATTTATACTAATTATTCAAGTTCATATAGGCCTCTCCATCATATATTTTAATCTTTCAACCTTCATTTTCATCTTCAAACCATTAATTCATGAAAGGTTTTGCTCTCTTAGGTTAGAGAGTGTGGAACTACAGGTCCATAGACCTCTATATCTGCATTATCTATCTTTTAGGACATTCATGATATTATGACCTAAAATAATTGTATATTATCTTATAAAATTCTTGGATAATTTTAATTTCAAACTCATTTTGAAACATCTCTAATTTTCCTCAAACACCCAATTTTTTTTCCAAAACATAAGACTTCTCCTCTTTAGGTATATACCTTGTTGCTTCACTTCAATAATGGTATTAAGAGTTTGGAATATTTATGGATTTTATTTTAGGGTCTAAAAATTACACCTTGAAGTGTTTCAATGTAAATGACACATGTAATACATCTCAAGACCTCTAAAGTGTTGCTTATGAGACTTTCCTTCTTGTCATAGAAGCTGTAGGCTAACATTTTAGTAAAAGGAAATCTAAAAGAGTCTGAGGTTGGTTTATAAATTTTATTTACTAGTTTAATTATCTTATGTACATTTTCACATCCTTATAGCACCTATTCCAAACTTAAACAGTGAAATAAATCTGTGCTTTAAACCTACAATAATGCCTTATACCAAAAGAACTTACAAAATGTCACCTAAAACTTCCTTATATGAAGATCCAAAGAGAGTTTTTAGGTTTATTAGATATAATTTCAAGGATTTTTAGTGTTATTTTAATGTTCCTCAACTCTTTTATGCATTCTTGAAGTTTGCATTGACACTAAGTGCCCATTTTCTCATCTTACCATGTACAGGCCTGTAAGTATCCTTTTAGGTCTTTTATCAAGTGGTTTTAGGATATTATCTTTTCACATGGGTATAATAACACATTAAAATATTATTAATATATCATGTCACTTCTCATTGACCTCAAATCCTTCCTACCAATCACACAAATGCACATTACTGTTGTTTTCCTGTAGACAAACTTAAAGGTGTTCTTCGAGACTTTTCTTGACCATTATAGTACATTATGTGATTATTATGGAATTATAATATTATTATAAATTACTATGAGGTATCACACAACCTATTATACTATTAAAAATAATATTCACTTAAAAATTTGATATTGGATCCTCTTAACCTTAGAATTGTAGGTAATTATACCTTCTAATTAGAAGCATGCCACAATGAGTTGGCTCAATGAGACTAATTTGTATGATTAATGTAAGTTGAGTAAAGATAAAAAATAATTGGGAATATTTTTTAATACCATAATATATATTATTATAGCATTAAAACTATTTTTTATCTCTCCATGTCCTTAAGACGGGTTTCCTTAGATTGTAACCTATAATAACCCTTTTGAATGCATGATATTCTCTCGCCCCTCATGGTTTTAGATCATTTGATGTTTGGATATGGTTTTAATAGTATTATATGAGGATTTATAAGTTTATATAAGCTTCTTATATATCAGTTGAAGTGAGGAAACACTCAAACTAGTAAGAACCCTACCTATCATCTTCAAGAAGCACAAAACACTATATTTTATCCTTTTGGTTTCTCAAACATGAAAATTATGATGGATGATGATGTGAGAAGGATATTTATACCCATAAATATCTCAAAAAACTTAAAAAATTCATCCATTAGCCTAAAAATTGCTAGAATCAAGAAAAAAACTTGTTTGTGGGGTTTTAGGAGGGTTTTTGGTTGCTTAAATTTTTAATTATTTTACTTAAATATCAGCCCCTAAATCCTCAAAATAATTATTATAATTTCAAGGGAATAATGTTCCATATGAACCCAAAATATAATTGGTTCCAACTCTTCTTCCTCTTCTTGAAATGAACACCTAAAAATGGCCTTCACAAGCTTATAAAGGGGCCGATGTAGGAACTAATTTTTTTAAACATTATTCTGACCTAAAAATGCTACAAAAAGTCTAATTTGATATTCAAATATTATGAAACACCTGAACACATCTTTTTATGAGCTTAATTGATCACCTCCATGTTGTAAAAATGCTTTGTAATCCCTTTACAAGTGTGTTTCTACATCATATTTCATCTTCTTGATATTTGAAGGGTCCCACCACTCCTTGTACATTTAACTAACTTGGATGAAAATGTGTAAGGAAGAAATAAATTTAAAAAATATTATAAATACATTGGATTCCCCAAAATGTACTTGATTATTCATATTAAAAAAATTATCATAACCTTAATTTCTACAAATTTACCTTAACCTTTGCTAAATATGAAATAAAAATGTTTTCACCTTGCCATAATTTGTATCTATAATGTCACTTTCACCATAAAACATTATATCACTTTGGATGTCAACACACCTTGATATTTACAAAGTAACCTTAACTTCGTTAGAGTTACCTTAATCTCTCCAAAACTCAAATAAGACCTTCATGAAGGAGAAATGAAAAAAATAAGGGAATGAACCACTCTTCTATATAATGAAATAGACCTTAATATGATAAGAACTTGATAAGACATCCTTAATATAACCAAATTTGACCATGTTTCACCAATAGACCAAGACCAAGACTCTAAAAAGGCTACTAGCAAGGTTGAACAAGTCTATAAGCAAAGTTTCAAATGATACTCATTCATGGGGGAAAACTTTTGGCTAAAAATTCATGTTCAACTTCAATCTTAGAATAAACAAAGATATTATCTAAGAAAACCACCACAAATATATTAAAATAATCCCTAAATGTTATTTATTAAATCATACATGTTGATGGTGCATTAATTAAGTTAAAAGACATAACAATTAACTCATAATGACTATATCAAGTTCTAAAAGTAGGTTTATGAATGTATTCCTCCTTGATTATTAGAAAATGGTAACTTAATCTGAAATCAATCTTAGATAAAATAGTTTCTCCTTTCACATGATCAAACAAATCATCGGTCTTAGGCAATGGATAATGGTTTTTGATCATCAATTTTTTGAGCATTCAATATCATACACACAATATTTAATATTTACAAAGATAACTAGAGAACCCCAAGGAGACACACCTGGCCTAATGCTTACATTGTCTAAAATTTCTTGTAGATAAAATTATAATTCTTATAAATCTACCAGATTCATTCTATAAGGAGCCTTAGATGCATGTGCAATCTCGGGCATAATGTCTATGTAAAAATAAAAATCCCTCTTAGATGGAAGACTAAACAGGGTTTTTAGGAAATAAATCCATAAATTCTCTTAAGGAATGAAAATTACCTGTAGGATGGTTCATTTGCCTTGGATATTTCTTGCATTTGGACTACATAAAGTTAGAAACCTTTACACACAACATTTTTTAATTGTAGAGTTAAAAGTATTCTACATGCTTTAAGGTTTTGGATTCTTTACACCTTCATGATTATTCTAAAATCATCTATGGATTTCACCTTCTTACGGAAATATTCAATATTTACTTGATGTAGTTGTAGCTAGTCCATGCCTAAAATGAGATCATAGGATCCCAAGGGAGATAACAAAAGATTTAGTTTGGTCCTAAAGACACCTAAATCAAAATCAACTTACTTTAAGCATTTTTATATTGGTAATCTTTTTATAATACCAAACTCAACCTCCCAACCTTATTTGACTTTAATATGTTTAATTTTAATTAATTCAATACAATAGGTTAAATAAAGCTATCTATTGCACCAAAATTGATTAAGATATATACATTAAAACTAGATATAATACCTTTTAAAAAATAAGAATAGCTTAAAAATAACATTGCGATTATCAACTATTGTGTACACCTTATGATTAACTGATTGCTTAAGTTTTAGCTTGGGATAGTATTTTTGGTAGTGGTTATAACCACATTCCCATCACTAGATAATTCTTAGAAGTGGAATATGAATAGTATTGGTCCCCATGTTTGGTTCACATTGGTTATTCTAGGTCTGATTTTTATTGATGGACATGTTTTAATCAATATAGGGCTTTAAAGTTTTTATTTTTACCTTAGAACTTGTTAAATCCACTACTAATCCTAGTAAACCTATAATTTTGGTCTTATTTCTTAAAAAAATAAGGTGAGGGAGAGAGATTTGTGGCTTTGGTTTATTTATTTCTCAACTTAAAGTCTTGTCTCACCCTCTATTGAGATTTTTCTTTCTCTTTTACTATATAATCAGACTCAATGACAACAACCAAGGATTTTGGGTTAGTCATATTAATGTCATGCATCAATATATCTTTAAGTACCAATTTAAACTTTGTCACTTTAGTCTATTCATCATGAATGTAATTTATATGACACAATAGGTTCATTAAATTATTTTTTTACTTAGTAATGGACATGGTATCTTGCTTTAACAACTAAAAAATAGTTATTTTTTATTCCTTAAAGTTGGCACCTAAGTAACTTTTCCAAAGATGCCTCTTAAAAATTACCCTAATAAGAGTCAATGGATGATATCCATATAAGGCATAGAGATGATTCCACCATAAGGAAAAAATACCAACCAACTGATATGTTTCCATCTTAGATTTCACATTAGAGGGAACACTATGTAGAGTAAATAACTTATACAAATGTATAAGCCAAACGTCATCTCGATCCCAAGATTATTCACCTAAAAAAATAGGTGGAGGAAGATTTTTAAGCTCATTTATGATTGGATCAACCACTTTTAAGGGTATATCTTATTGTATTTACCCCTTCTATGAGTCATTTTACAACCCATACAAGCCTTCATGAGGAACACACTCAATGTTATTAATCATGTGTTCCTGAGCTTTGATAATTTATTATATGGCATTAAACACTATCAAAATCACATTATAGACCTATTGATGCTTAAAATTTGGGTTACCCCCAACTACATTAGTATTATGGAATTCATTGTAGCTATCAACATTGTTAATAGGAGGTGAGTGAGCTTTATTATTATTCAAGTTGGGATCCCCACAACCTCCACCTATATTTATACTTATGCATCTTCTTGGGTTGTTATTACCTTGGTTAATTGGAAATAATGATTCTTTAGGACCTTGTTCTAACCATATCGAGGAGTCACAATTTAAGGATCAAGGTTGGCCATAAATTAAAAAAAAATACTCAAATTTACCTAGAACAGAAACCATGCTCTAATACTAATGTAAAAACTCCATTTATTTTAAATATAACATAAAATAGAGTGAAATAACAAACTATTATTATTAAATGACACCAAAAACCTCTCTAAGAAATTCAAACTTGTTCTTTTGACAATATAAAATAGATAAAAATAACTATTTACAACTCAATTAGGGTTAAATCTTCTCGAATGGACCCTATAAGGAAGTGTTTCATCCATTTTTGAATATATAATTTCATATGTATAAGTGTTCCTTTGTACCCTTATTAATTATAAAATAAATACTCCCATAAAATCAACTAAATAAATTTAAATCCTTAAGTGAGTTTCCTTTATGAAATAATCTCATAGGACAAGTAAAAGTATATAAGACTTCTATGTTCTACTCTTCATTCCTTACTACTATTAATACATACCTAATAAATATAATATAAATTATATTATTTAGATTTATATAATATGTTCTTCAGTCAAGTACATAGTCCACACAAACTTGATACAATTGTATATATAAATGGTTAAATCATTTCATCACAACATCATTCCTATATTAGTCAAAATTCCTTCCAATAATTGAAACAATATGTAGTATGTATACCAATGATTATTCCTATCATAATTGGAAACAATCATTTAAAAACTATTTTTATCTAACTCTACATAATTTGCATAACACTTTTATCTATACGTTATTCAATTTTATAACAACATAAATCATACATTCTGTAATAACTTAAATCATCAACTTAGTCCTATATCTTTATACAAATGCAATAACATAAGAGTTAATATTTTCAATAATTATAGTTTAATATTAACACACCTATTAAATAATTAAATAAATTAATAAATCAGATCATAACATAAGTAAATGGAATAAGTAACACTCAAGCTACCTAACCAAGGCTATTTTATCCTCGAGTCTTAGGGTCAGAACATCAAGATAATCATATGTTTATTATCCCGCAACATAATAAATACACTTTTACTTTATTCTTAATAATATTCTCATTAAATAATTTAATTATAAACATTCAATAATTAACCATTAATTAATGCACAACTGAAATAAATTAAATTTTATTTAGAATAATATATACAACTTGCTTCCTAGAATTTATCCATATATGAGAGTCATAATCATTTAAGCTTGAAAATACAAAATCAATCTAATGCATATAGATATTTATGGTTCCACACATTTTAATCCCTAAGTGAGAAAAATACAATGATGGCTCTCTTAAGAACATGAGATAAATCTTTATATCTCATGTCCATTTGTCCTTGAGTTAAGTAGCATATTTAACAAGTAAAGAAAACCACCTTATATCATGTATTAAATAAGTCTCAACCTATATAAATTATAATACATGAATGGTATGAGTTAGATTACACCTTCAATATTAAGAATTTAATTTCAAGATTAGAAAAAACATGATCTAATTATAACACTTCATAAGCCATAACTACAACAAAACTTGGACAACTCAAAATGTTTAATAAACATGCAAATAATTCATCATTAATAATAAAAACCATACTTATTAACTAAATCACTTGGAAAATACTATTTTTACATTAACCCAAATGTATTTATAAGGATATTACTAAAATAAAACACTAAAAACAACAACATAAAATAGCAAATTTAACAAGTTATTTGCAAATCAAGATTTCATAACCTCAAATCATTGTTGTAGTGTCCCAATGACTCAAACACAATTATATTATTCTTACAAAGTCATGATATAAGCATGTTCACATTCGATTAAAATTATAATGCTAAATCAAATTGAATAATCTTTCAATAATAAATACATTAATAGATCCAATGGCTTATTCCAACATTACTTCACTAAGAAATATACAGTCCTAATTTGTATATACATCAATCAAAATGTTTAAGTAAGAAGACCAACATTAAACACACTAATATTTCCACTGTCAATTTAAAATTCCTTAATAATAAGAATTATATCACATTTAAGTCATATAATCCATTTTTACTTGTTCCCCATAAACACATGTATCAACTCAATAGTCAAAATAACAAAAAAACATATCCATTTACCTCAACATGAAATAACTTTTCACAAACACTTATAACTACTTTATTTGTTTTCATTATAAATAGTGTATTGAATAAAACTTATGCTACCCAAGTAACATCATTAACACATCAAAGAATTCATATAAACTACACACTCAACCATATATAAGTTCCTTAAGTCAAATCATATATCAAAGGGAAGTCTATATATGACTATTATTTCAAACTAGTTTTATAAGCCATATTAATTAACAATAAATGAAAATTAAATGACCAAACCATATTTTATATAAGTATATATTTGAGTAATGTGACTTAGTCATAAATAACTATGATTCCTTAAATCAAATAAAATATAAAAACATGATTATAATAATTGTTAATAACAAGATAATCTTTTCCTTGAGTTATTCCTTTATAATAATAACATGAATTAGATTTGATTCACTAATATACTCCTATATTTAGAAATCATATGGATTAATGTTATAGTAATAGCATGTTTTAAGATTAGAATCAAACATTTAAAGTCAATCATAGATTTAACACAATATGTAGTCACCAAATTCATACAAAAGTTTTCAAATGAACCAACATGATTATAATGATTTGCATAATGAGTCTAAAATTATCATAACTTCATAAATTGATAAAAATAATAAACTAACATAAGTGAAATGCCTAGTCAAGAACACATAGTAATAATAAAATTGAGTGGATTTTACATTCTAACTGCATCTACAAATCAATATTCAAATAACCTTTATTTACATGAATGATAATTAATGAATGTATAAAATCCAACATATAAGTTCCATAATACAATAAAAAAACAAGGAAAAGATAAAAAATAAAAGTAAATAGGACATTGAGTATAATACTGATCTCAACTCTAAGTGATTCTAATCCATCATTGTTCCACAAACCAATATGTCACTCTAAATAATACATAACTAAAAGAAGATAACTCACAAAGTGGAAAAAGTGACCTAGTATAGACCTATAAGCCCACCCCATTAGTGGCCTTATCTATCCAATCCATAATTTTTATGGTGGATCCTACCTTACACTATGGTGGAAAATTCTTTGAAGTTTCCAATTTGTATAACAAAAATAAAATAAACCAAACACAAGAAATCCATAAAACACCAAGCATTTGATAATGAGCCCTAAGTGTTTATGCCATGAACAAAAGCTTCAAAGTCAGATTTTGAAATATTTTTACATAAACACCTATCATTCATTTCAAAAAACTAACAAATAAATTTTAACCATATTTAAACAACCTAGTAAACCAAAATACAAGGCAATAATTCAAATATAAAACCAATACAAAAAATGCAAATAACATTGTGAGAAATGTACATGGGATTGTAACACAAAAGATCAAATCACATTTATAATATAACCCATGGTTATTTTTCATTCAAACTATTTAAAATGTCATTTTTAATCTAAGTAAAAAAAGTAAACAAAACTTACTTGGATAAATGTTTACATTCTGCCTTCTTATTTTTCTACATAGGAGAGTTTATTTATTTTCCATGATTCTACACACCACACTCTCTCCCATGGAAAATGGATTAGCTTAAACCCTTCAAAGCATAAAATAAAATGGAATAGCTCAAGTTATGGTTCAACAAGATGAAGTCATTAAATTACTATTCCCCAACATACCCCATTTATTTTGGTAGAAGTATGGTCTATCCACCAATAAACCTCACCTCGATAGTCCCAAACAAGCCATCAAAACTAAGAGATTATTGGCCAGAAGAAAGCTCCCAAAAGACTAGAAGTGATAATTAGGATTGCCATTAAGGTCAAATAATAAAAAAAATAAAAATTGAGCTACCAAGAAATCACTATAACCCAAACACTTCAAATAAAGTGTCATTGATTACAAAAACCCTAATTTAACTTATTTTACATCATTATCATGCCACATCATGCATATGATGGATTTGGATGCAAATGACATGAATTTTAATAATAAAATGATAATTAAATAATAAAAATCAATGGATTAAGATCCATTTGACTATGCAAGGCCAACCTAATAACAATCTAATAAAATAATAAAGCAAACACATTCCTTTAAAAGATGGTAATCACAATTCTTTACAAGGTGAAAATTCATAAGCAAAGAAATATATTAAAAATTATGAGTGATAAATTAAATTCACTTAAAAACCAAAAAATATATTAAAAAATCAATCGTTATTTTAAGAACTCAGGTACCTCAAAATCCCATTGTCAAAATGTAATTGATTATCCACATGCACACCCATATATATCCAACTCCATAGATTAAGCATGACTCGTTAGTTTCTTATAATCATGGAAATAAGATATCAATAGTATATATAATATTTATAACACAAATTTTCATAGCTAAATAAATAATTGTAATCTAAAATATCATAAAAATAATTACAATAATGACATAATCAACTGAAATAATCATAGTATCTAAATCATTTCCATGATCTAACAAGCATAATAATAAAAAAAAATAGAATATGTCATGCCAATGTCAAATATAAGTAATCTAAAAATATTAAATGGGTTCAATAAATATGGTGATGATAAAAATGCATCATGTGCTATGACATAACTATCTAGATCACTACTCATGTAGTCTCATGTAGTTCTAGAGGACCCATAATGGTTTGAAATATAATGAGGATTAGTAAAAGATTATTGAAAATTTCATGATATTTATCGAATATGTTGATTTTTATCTATCACCACTTTAGAATATGTTTCACGTGATGGTGAATTTTGTGAAATTAACACATTTTTCTAATATGATGCCTATTTTTGCATAGGTGAAGTAATTATAAAAGTGTTTTGTTCTTAAATATATGTACAAATGCACTAAGGTGGTGGATAGGGAGGAGGAGGTACAATATATTATATTATAAGGAATTCATCTAATTTATGAAACTATGACCACTTGGTTGTAATAAATGTACTTTAGGCATCTATGCACTCTGCAAGGTGAAACACATATCATTTTTAACCAATAAAATTCCAATATAATGTCAAAGACCCAATTATATGGTATAACTAAGAAAGGAGTGGATAATACAATAGGACCCACCTTAAGAGGTAACACAATGCGTCTCATAGTATTTTATTATTTCCCATTGAATGTTTTCACATATTTTAGATTTTTATTATATGTCATGTTATGTGTAACTTGATGAATGGAGTAATTTAATTTCACATAATTTATCACTTAATCTATTATTTAATAATACACTATGTATGGGTTTTTGATCGATGTATGCTCTTATACACAATTCATATAAATCATGATCATCAACCACTATGTCACAATTATCAAAGGTGATCATAGAACATGGTTGGGAGGTTTGAATAATTATATAATTAATTCCATGTAATGGATTGTCATACATCTATGGAAGTAGAAATGCATTATAGTTATGATGTATTTCTAATATTTCCTTATTTTTCTCATGGTTTGGGAATAGATCACTGAAAATATTCAAAGTACCATTCCATTTTGTTGTGTCTTAATTTTATCTATGAAATTTATTATCTTGATGATATTATTATTAATAAGATCTTGAATGTAGTGCTTTCTATTGAAACATCTATTGGTAGAGTTTCCAATACATCTATTGTAATCGTAAATGCAATGATATATAATTATTTACTTTGAGATCTACTAATATAAGTCTCTAGTGGTGGAGGTAGAGTAATGAGATTACAATCAAGCAATTTTTTAAAGAATTTATGATGCAGTTTTTGTAATCTAGAGAATTGCCTTATTTTTTAATCTGATAAAATAAGTTTGTTTAAAGGTTTAGATATAATATTTACTATGATTTTTACATAAATTTTAGTATCTATTAGATTAAGCTTGTAAGATATATTTTTTAACTTTGTTATGGAAATTGAAGTAGATGCAAGTGCATATTTTATCTCTTTCAAAGCAATAATTTCTACTTCTCTTTCTCTTATTGTATGATAAAGTTCCTAAAATGACATGAATTTATTAAAAATCATTAAGTAATGTGAAGGCACTAGAAATTTTGTTTAAAGGATACATTATAATTGATTATCTACTAAGGTGTTAGTCATTTTCATGAGCATGGTATTGTAAAAAAGTACATAATCACTAATAAGATGATTATTTATTTGTTTCATTTTAACAAGTTGCAAATAAGATATTTTTCATCAATGTTGATATAAAAATGCTTGAGAAACTAATATCTTAATTGGTTTAATTCTTTCAATGATTGGATAGGTGAATCATAAAACCAACATAAGGAATAATATTTTAGGCATCTATAAAATAACTTAGTAACTTGTTGTTGAAAACATAGTCTAGACATGCAAATGAAAATATCAAAGGTGTCATTATGTATCTCTTTTGCATTCATATATTGGAACTTTAGGAACTAAAAATCTTGTAGGTAAAGGATATGAAGCAATGAATTGTGAAGTAAGACTTGTGAATCCATTGATTAGGTAGTTTTTGGCATACCTTGTTATAACTGTAACATCTTTGCCTGAAGATATGAACTAGTTTACATGAGGGATTGTGTAGTAGGTAATGGAGTTGATTTATTATGAAAAATCTATCAAGAATTCTATAGGAGTCATTTGATTATGCATTGGAATAGATATATGTTAAAATCCTTGCATTGCCTCCAAAACCAAATATGCATATACAATTATAGTATCAATGTTAGAGGTAGTAATACCTGTGGTAGGGTTTATAATTCAAAAAATTGTTGTTGATGTGAATTAAAAGTATAAATTTTCACTTCTTAGGAAAATTTTGAAGATAAGAGAACTTTAATTACTTTATATATACTTTATGGAATTTGGTAGAGTCTTGCTTAGTTTTTGGATAAATGTTAGACCTATTCATGATCTACCCCATTGATTTCATCAAGGTGGATTTTATCAAATCCTAAATGATTATATTGATAATTATGATTAGCTTCTTGAATATATTCATGAGTAATTTGGTCATCAAAATAAGAGGAACCATTGTTTACATTATGGGAATCTATGTTAAATGTGATCAAAGTTATTTGGGTAGGCTCAATATGGGCCCCATTTAACCTATATGACTTGGATGAATAATGGAGGTAGATATTTTAGATGGAATATAAGAATAACATGGAAAAGATATTGGAAACAATAACTGAAATGGAATGCTGGAAAAATGAGGAAAGTATTCGTATATGGATATTTATAAATTCCCCTAAAATCTAAAGTTAAAATAATGTGATTTCAATGTTAGATATCAAATCTAAAGGTAAAATAAAGTTTTTTAGTGTCAAATGTTAAATCCAAGGTCAAAAGAAAGTTATTTTAGTGTCAGATGTTGAATCCAAGTTGGAAACAAAGTTATTTTAGTGTTAGATATTTAAGAATTTATCTAAACCCTAAGATATTTTAAAGCAATATTTGAATAAAAGTTTTGGTGCCCCAATATGTTTTATTATAATTTAAAATTAATTTAGATATTAAATATAATTTTAAGATAAAATAAATTTAAGGAAAACAAATGTTGTAAATGACTTGCAACTAGTAGAATGAAATTGAAGTACTAAAATAGACAAAGATCAAATGAATGAAAGAAGTTAAATATGGAAAGTATTAAGAGAACAAGAAGAATTAACTAATTAATTCTTGTTAGGATGAATGTGTGTAAATATGGTTGTAAATGATCATCTCAAACTTGATTATGTGTGTGTAAAAAAACATTAACTATCACTGTTCTAGGGAAGAATTGACTAGAAATAATAGGTTAGACTGTCACTTTTGACCCTTATATGTTGATATTGACCTATACATGGAA
>JARHVA010009824.1:65000-72500 GCA_037957365.1 Torreya grandis
GTTAGTTATTATTAAATTTTGTGATTATTAGTAGTTATATAAAATTATATATTTTGATGTCCTTTGTGCATAAGAGATATAATTGATGGGTTTTTCCATTTAAAATGAAATATTTTATAGATTTATTATTTGACAAAGTGTAACTTACCTTGATGTAATATAATGATTGTTTCATTTGACATTTGTGAAAAGTATTTGATTTATAAAAAAAATTATGCATGCTGATTCTATGCACCTACTATGCTTCCATGTTGCCACTCATACCTACTAATAATATTTAATTATTTGATGTTGAATATAATAAACTATTTTTAGAAAAAAAAGATGAAACAAGCTAGTTTATTGCATACGTGTACTAGTTATCTAGTGTTTCTAATTTCTCTTATAATAATTTCTTAAAAAATATTATAAATCTATGATATATATAAATAGATGTATAATAATATTGACGTGGATCTTCAACAAGATAAAAAAGTATTGCACTATAAGAATTAAGCCATTTGGTGTTAGTGACATCCAACAAGAAAAAAAGTACTAGTGAAACACAATGTTTTGTCCCACATGACATTATTCCCCATAAGATGGAAGAAAAACACATGAAGTATTTATAAAGTCTAATCATGTGCATTGTATGGAGCCATTCTTAAAGGTCCATAATAATAGTTGGAAAATTGTCACTGATATTTTTTCAAAAAAAAATGGAGTACCACTTCCTTAAGTATGATGACACATCATTAGATTAATTAGATAATGTATAAATTTTGGACTTGAATTAACATAATAACATATCAAATGAAGATTAAGAAAAGTAAAAAAAATGCCCTAGCAAACAAACCTTCTATATTTTATTCATTTACAAGAGACATGCAAAGTGTTGACCATGGAATAACAGATAGTGTTGCTTGGTGTATTGATTACAAATAAATTCTAAAAACTCTAACTGAGCTTTAACAATCATTTTAATTTAACAATGGAGGCCTTGTTATATTTTATGGAAATTATTCAAGTTAATTGATTGGGTAAAATACATTATATAATGTTATATTCAAGAAATAATTATTTTAACTAAGAAATAAATATAATAAGAAATAAAACCTCTTTTCGATATAATATTCTTGGAACAAGGGAAAAAACAAAAAATAGTTAAATTTAATATATATCTATGCACCTGTACCTAATGAATATTATAAAAAGAGTATATGATAATAACAAATTACAAAAAATATTCAAGATAATGGCCTAAAGTCTTCGATTTTTTTTTTGATAATGGTAAAGGTAGGGTTTTGAAAGGGACCCCACCCTTTTACAATGGAAAACAAAAATAGACAAATCAAAGCACAAAAAACACCTCTACTAGAAACAAATGAGATAGAGTGCAAAAACTCTATGAACAAGTTGCATGCTAACAACAACCCATAAAAGAAAAAAAAGACTATGTTCCATCCATACCTTTATCTATTCTAGGTTGGAGGGTCGTATTTAAGGGTTCATGGTTCTTCTTAAAGTGATCTTTTCTCTTAGTTCTAACCACCATCCAATCTCCCCCATCACCCAAATTGTCGACATATGAATAGTGATTTCAAAAGAATCTAAAGAAGGAGAGTTCTTTCAAGAAATATGAGAAACACAATTTTCAGTCAGCACCTTTTTATCTAGATTCCTATCTTTTCTTGTATCCTTCATCTAAGAATCCTCTTCAACAAGTGCAATATCATTTTTTTGCTCTACAGGAATTAGCAATGGAGATGCTGGGACTTGACTCAAATCTTCACTAACAACTTCTTTGTCTACTTGGACAGTTAGAAATTTAGAACTATCATCCTTCCACCTGGACTTTCCAATATTGTGTTTAAGGTATGGGAAATTATTAACCAAGTACCTAGTTACAAAGCATCATTGACATCTAAAGGGTAACCCTTCATAATCAATAGTTTGTAACCATTTTCGATCCCTTACTTGCAGATCCACATCATAAATTTCACCCAATGAATGTTCGACATCCTTAAGCAAAGAAGTATCCCAACATTGAAAGGGTAAATGAGATAACTGAATCCAAGTCGGTTTGAGGTTAAAATTTTTAGTAAGAGGATTGAAAGTGGGATACCATTGCTTTTTCTAAAGCATATGTTTCTCATCTAATTTCCACACCCAAAAATATTCATTAGTCACATCGCTATCCTCGTCAGGATCAAAAATTACAATAAGGATTCCTTTGGCGCAGGGAAAAATATCAATCTTACCTTGTAACAAAACACTCCAGTGCTTAGAGATCCATTGTTGAAGATCTGAAAGATAAAGGCCGAAGTCCATTGAAACGGCATATCATGCATTTTGCTGAAATTTAATCCTCTTGATCCTGAACCTCTTTGAGTATCTCTTCTGAAATGGATAACATAGGGTTAGCTTTTGCCGGATGAAAAGGTTGCCTTCCAGTTCCAACCTTTTAATATTACATCACCTTCTCAGCGAAGGGAGGCTTCTGGTTTCCTTCCTCTGCCTCCCTCGATCTCTGAGCTGGGTCAAAACCAGATTCCCCAACCAATCATTTATCTTTGGGAACATAAGTCATCACTGCCGCAAAAAACGGTAGGTGATTCATTGTTGGGTAGCTTCTGAAATAGATCACTATAGTTCCTGGCTGCATTGCAGGTGGATCCCCTAGATCCCACTTCCTTCGACCGTGCATCCTCTCCAGCTGATAAAAAACTACCCACCGTCACCTTTTGAGCAGCCACCTGCACGTCATAATCTGCAAAATCCTTCCGCAATTCTGCCACCACCGCTACAACACCCTTCTACAATCGATCATTGCCTTCTACCATTATCGCTAACGCTTCACCGGTCCAAGAAATCCTATTGGGATGCATCTCCTTCCCTGCTACCACAACAATCTCTCTCGAAACTTTCACCCGTTTCCTTTCTTCCCTAGAATCTGCCTTCGCTGTAGGATCACGATTCTCTTTGGAGGCATGCGAACTGCATGCATCGATCGTCGTCTGCATCCTTGCCGGATCTCCAATCGAAACCGTAGTCATAGTGATGATTTACAGTTAAACTCTAGACCTCAAATTCTATCAAATGTTACAACAATTTAATATCAAATTGTATCGATTTATTTCAATAATTATATCAAATAATATGGGAAAATTAGATCAATATCATGCTTGTATAGGTAAACTGCCTCATCCTTTCTAATTCATTTCTTGTCAGAATGTCAAGAGATTTCCAAAAAAAAAATTATTTTTCACACGGTAGAAGTTTGATTTTCTCTCAAAAACAAACAAAAATTACACATACTATCTTAATTTTCTCATGCACATAAAAAACAACAACTTACCTAAGTAGGAGCATGAAAAAATATGAAAACCCAACTCTAAAAAAACTAAAATTTATTGTAAAGCAACCGCACCATGCTCTAAAATAAAATGACAATCACGCAAAGCAAAGCACTGAGTAAATTCAAAAGAGTCAATAGAGGAATCAATTCCTCTAGTGTCTACGTTGATTACATCAATGTCTTTTCATTCCCATCATTCTTTATCTGAGTCTTCAAATCATGATTTCATATGATATTATCTATGGATAAGTGGAAGTCGATGAACCACTACTAAAATGACCCCATTAATAATCACATCATATTCCATCCATGTAAAAAGTTTTTGTTTTTTTAATTTTCACTTTATTATTTTTGTTTTTATTACCTTTGCCTATCAATTGAGTGTATTTTGATTGCAATATTGTATCCATAATCCACCTCATAATCCACCTCATTCTAAGAGCATAAGTGTTTATTTGCATACCAGCTTAATACAATTAAGTCAATCATATGTGCTGTAAAATAACTCCAAATTGAAATATCTTTAGATGACTTTGAAAAGCTAGCTTCAAAGATACAAAATGTAGATCTCTCTCTAGTGAGTGATTCTAGAACAGAGTCATCCTTTTCTATTCTAATATATTGAATTTGAAACAAATACTATGACAATACATATTACCACTAAACATATCTTCCATGACATAACCATATAGATACTAGCTTAGACATAATCCATTTGAAATTATTTCTTTTAGTTTTTGACTATAAATTCTTATGGAAGTAACAGGGTTCTCCATTTCTTAACACCTTTAATAATTACCAATATTTTTTTTCTACTAGCTAATAATTTAATTCACTTTTTTTAAAATATTCCACTTACATATATAAAAAAATGTTATGATCCATTTGTTCAATTAAGAATATTAATCCCCACTTTTCCTAAAAGGTGTTTTTTTCCAATATAAATGGTTCATCAAAGCAAGGGACTAATTCTAGAAAATTATGGCATGCTTGTAAAATTTTGACAAATTTTTTAGTTGATATAAATTTTTGATATTATTTCATATATTTTAGTTTAATAGGAAAATGTGATTTTTGTTTCACAATATGTTTCTATATTTTTATCTTTCCTTGTCTATGTAAAATTCATAAGAATTATATTTCATTTTGGAATAATTTATTTTTCTTACAATCAACCAAAACCCAATTCATATTCAAAAAAATTCTACAAATTTCTCAAGATATTTGCAATGTTCTTTAAAGTCTCATGTAAATATCAAGAAATTAGTTTGTAGTATAATCATAATTTAAATTAATCCATTGAAAAGAATACATAATTTACTATTATATTTAAATTTGAAAATATATTACAGCTATGCAAAAAAAATTATTTGAACTAATAAATAAAATATGTAATAAAATTTTCTTTTGAAATTAAATGAATTTATTATATTCAACAAATTAAACCAAATTTTTTTGGCATGAATGCATTTAATGATTTAATTTTATATGCATGTTCTTCTCATTAGGCAACTTTAAAAAAAACTATTTCAACATAGTCTATCATCCAACTTGGGATGTATTTATGAGATTTTATCTTAGAAATAATTCTATTAGTACACGTTGATTACTGGCCTCAAAAAAAATGTATGTGCCCAAATTCCATGTTGTATAAATTTTACAATACATTTCTCAACGTTGACCATGGCTGAGTTTATTAAAAATTTTAAAAAAAAATGGATTATTTCCCCTCTAAAGACATTCAAACCAAAATTAAACATATTTTTAGAATTTTATAAAATAAAGGAATTTTTTTTTTCATTCTACATAAATAAAACTCAAAATATAGCATGACATTGAATAAAATTAAATTTTTAACACATTTTTATTGATTCATATGGCAAGGTTATTCATAGATAAATAATACATCAAGCAAATATCGATGTCATTAGAGTGCCCTTCAAAATTCAAACCATTTTTCCATATAATTAATAAGGGTCATATCTATATTATAATTATTAGTACACAAGTACATAAATTATAGTATTATGCAATTATATATATATATATATATATATATATATATATATATATATATATATATATATATATATATATATATATAATATTATATATTAATAATATCTAAAAAAATGTTTACCTATCATTTTACAGATCATTTTTTTCCCAAATTTTAAAAATAAATAGTAATATAATAATCATTTTGAAGCAAAAGAACATGAAAAATTATTTTTTTTACAAGAACCTAATAATTCCATCTCAATTAAAAATATAATACTGATTCAAATTTATTGTGTACATAAATTTGTCTCTTTAAATTAAAATAATTATATTAAACTTGAAAATTTATTTTCAAATTAAATAATTATAAAAATAATTGACCAAAATCAAATAATTCTAAAAATAATTTTAAAAAAATAAAAATAATCCCATAATCATTTTGGCTCAAATAAGTAAAAACACATATTACTTAGTTAATAGTAAAAACAAGTGTTAGTTGATTGTAAGAGCACAATCCAAGTATTCTTATAAAATTGATTAATAGAAATTAAAAAAAATTGCTCCATGACAATTAGTGCAAGATGTATCATAATGCATGCTACTTAATTTATAACATATAAATGAGACCTTAAAATATTATAAATCAACTACTTGCCAAAAATAATAAATGAAATGATCATTTTTTTTACGTCAAGTACGCTTTGTCAACGAATTAACCTATAAAATCTTAAAGTTAAAAGGGGGAAAAACCCACAAACTCTATCACTTATGCACAAAGGACATTATAAAATAGAATTTTGTATAAATATTAATAATCAAAATGCACAAAGGACGTCATAAAATAAAATTTTGTATAACTATTAATAATCAAAATAATTAACAACCCACATATTTAGTGGGATAGACTCTCTTATTTACTCATTAAGTTTTTGTGCAAATTCAACCATAGCGTTTAAATTTCCTTCCCAAAAAATCAACCATATTTATAGTTATGACATGTATTTATTAAGAAATTACTATAAACATGAATAAAGTGAAGGTGAAAACATAATAATAATGAATAATGAGAAAAACAATATTGATTTAAAAAAAATTGAAATCGATGTTAGTAACAAAAATAGGATAAACTCATATCTTGAATTTTCTTGGGAAATGCATGGGTCTCACATCTAGAATTACCTTAAGAAATGTAGATATATTATATTTAAATCTATTTGTTGGGATATTAAAAATGGTAGAACTGTTAATTTTTAGAAGGATGCTTAGTTTAGTTTGGTCCTCTATACAATCATCCTTCCTACAAAATTATAGAAGAGTAATTTTGAAACCTATGGGGACCCCTAGTATGTAACTGCTAGGTTGAAACCCATAGTGTATGATGCCCTCAAAAAATATGGAAAAAACCTAGTATTCATGTAGCCAACTATTCTTATGATTTTCCTATTTATTTCAACTTATTCATGAACTCTCACCATATCAATATCTCAAAGGAATTTTATGGATTAAAATGAAATTGAGATCCTTCTGGAAAATTTTTAGTGAAATAAGGAAATAATAAGTTAATCTCTAATATTGTTCACTAATATGGCCTATGGAAAAAGTATGGATCCCTTGAGGACTTCCTAAAGCTAATGTAAATTTATGTTTTTATTATGAAGAAGAAATCTTTTTTCTGGGTCATACATTAAAGGATTGATTTTTTTGGGCCCTCTTGGTGTGTATTTTTTAATAATAACTATGAATCCTTGAACAATGTCTTCCTTCATTTCAATTTTTCCTAGAGAATTTGGTCTTGGTTTTTTATGAAAATGAACAAACTTTGGTTGCATCACATTTTATTTATGAAATTTTAATTAATTGGATAAAAGAGGGAGGTAATCAAGTTAAACATATTTGGTCTATGGTCTCATCTTTGATTATTTGGAGCTTATCAAGATAAATAAATAAATGTTTCTTTATATCTTGTACCTCTTTAAATAAATCATTATTATTAAATTGAGAAACTCCTCCAAGGGTTTTTAAGGCTAAAGTATTGCCGTAAAAAAACAAAATCACTAGAGAGGAATATGATGTTCACTTAAAATGGAATAAATTGAAAAACAAATTAAACCTCCCTCCCCAAATTAAAAAAAAAAAAAAGTTAATGGCATCTTCGAATCCCC
>JARHVA010009824.1:77500-202500 GCA_037957365.1 Torreya grandis
ACAGAGGCACTGATTTGAGCTTAACTCACCTAATAATGACTTCATGCCTACTCTCTAGCCTATGTGTGTCTAATTAAAAAATCAAATTATCAAAATTTTTCTTATAGATGTTGAGATCATATATAAATTGTATTGTTTCAATATGTCATTAATGACAACATTAGTTTTACTTAATAATATATAAAATGAATCTATACATATGCATTTAAATCCACCACCATAGAATTTAACTCCATCAAACACAAAAAATAAATATCCAAAAAATTGATTTGTTAGGATGGGAAAACATACACACTCTATGGCTTGGATTTAATAACCACTCACTATTTCATATATGGCACACAATTACCAAAAAAGCATTACACCCCTACCAAAATACCTTCACCTCTATGGATATTATAATTTGATATAGGATCTAATGAATCTAATAGAAAGCATAAACAAGAGATAAAACAATCATAGTAATAAACAATAACTATATATCTGAGACAATAATAAGAATGAATAAATAATTCAAGTATGATGAATTACTTTGATAATTCATTTTTAATATGATGTAAAATACATAAATAACCATTGCTTATATAGATCAAGGTGTGCAAGACAAAAATTAGAGAACTCATACAATACATGTAGTTCAACTGATATCTGACTACACGAATAATAGAGTGGAATTCTACACTAGTAAGATAGGTGTCTAACTTATGTAAATGATCAACACAAGTTGACTAATAATTAATCAATCTTATCCTATCTTATCTTGAATAGTGGAGTAGAACTCCACTATAATAAGATAGGTGTCAAAGTTGACTACTAGCTCAGAAAGCTTATCTTATCTGGTGAAAATTATTATTAAACATAATAAAATAATTACAATAAGTAATTAGTACACCAATATAAATAATAAATATAATAAATTAAATACATGCACCAACACCCCCCATAATTAAAGCTTAGATAGGGCTATGCAGATAAAAATCCCAAGAATGTGTAGCCATATTAGGTAATCTATACAAATAGATGAAGAAAGGAGAAAATTCAAAGAAAAAAACATCTTCAAAATGAAGGTCTAAGAGACCCCCTAAAGAACTAATGTCCCTTGAATAACTAATGTCTCACAACCCCAAAAGAGATCATAAGTGAAGATACTTTCTCTCAATGAAAGGTTTAGTAAAAATATTTACAATCTACTCCTCCATAGGATAATATTGAAGATCAATAATCTCTACCTAAATCATTTCCTTGATAAAGTGCATATGGATTTCTATGTTTTTAGTTCTCTGATGATGAACTGGATTATTCGATATCTAGATAGTGCTTTGGTTATCACAATATATGACTGATGGCTTTTGAAATGGAACACCATGCTCAGTGAGAATATTCTGAAACCAAATAGCCTCAATAGTGGCATTAACAACACCATGATACTCAGCCTCTATAGATTAAAGAGCAATAGCATTTTGGTTTTTTCTCTACCAATAAATAGGGTTAGATCTGAAGTAAAAGATGTAACTAGAAGTAGACTTACAATCATCAAAATCATCAACCCAATCAGCATATATGTATCCCACCAAGTCTAAACCTGTACCTGATAGTGACTCCCATATCTGATAGTGTCTTGAATATAGTTCAAAATGTGTTTGGTAGATATCCAATGAAGCTCATGTGGTGTTTTCATAAAGTGTGAAACCATGCCAATTACATATAAAATGTTGGGCTATGTACGAGTCAGATAGATGAGGTTACCTACAAGATGGTGATATAATATGGAATCAACTAAGGGAATGGAATAATGAACCTCAAATTTAAATCTAGATAAGAAGGGAGTCAGTGTAGGTCTATAATAAACCATGTGAAACTGAGCTAACAAGTCCATGGAACACATGGACTATGAAAATGTAATATTGAAAGAAGATTATGTTATCGAAATCCTAAAAAAATATTGCAATAGGCCCATGTCTATCATAAAAAACTTGTCATGAAGTGCAGTCTTAACACTACTGATAATGGATGTTATGTTCCTAGTAATAATGAGATCAACAATATAGAGCACCAAATATAATAGTGAATCTTTCTACCATAGAATGTAGACATTTAGATCTGAGTGACGTCTCAATAACCCAACTAAGAGAATAAATATGTCCATCTTAGAATACTGAGCCCTAAGGGCTTATTTTAGACCATAGAGAGACTTCTACAAGTGGCATACCAATAAAGAATCTTGAATTAACCCATATGGTTGTTCCATATATATCTCCTCATGAAGATATCCATGAATAAATGCACTCTTCACATCTATTTGATGTACAATCCAACCATGAGCTACACCAATAGCTAGTATCAAGTGAATGGAGTTCATCTTAGCAATAGGTGTAAAAGTTTTTGTATAGTTAATGCCTTTCACATGAAAAAAATTTTGGCCATTAAACATGATTTATACTTATCAATATTTTCATCTGCTACAAATTTAGTCTGATATATCCACCTACATCATACTAATTTTTTTTATTAGAAAGAAGAACAAGATCTTAAGTGTTGTTCTGAATCAATGAGTCATACTCTTCTTTTATTGATGTATCTCACTCAACTATCCTTGTGGCTTCCTAAAAAGACTATAAATCAAAATATATGACAATGTAGGAATGTGGAAGATCATGTTATGATTCTATTTTTCTTCTATCTCATAGATCCCTAATAAGAGGTTTTGCATCCACCAAAATATATCTAGCCCACAAAGGTATCAATGGGTGAAGATCTAAAGGAGGAGGAGGAAAATGACCTGTTAAACCCTATTGGGGAGGTATTACCTCATCATCCATGCAAGTAGATGAAGTAGGATCATCATTGTCACTGATATCTAATTCTTCTAAGGAAGAAGAATGAGAAATATTAGAAGACAAGTTTGAAAGAATTTCTTCAAAGTAAACACTTCTTACTATAATAAGCTCATGCAAATCTAAAGCAATGAGTCGATATCTCTTAACACCATCAAGATATCTCATAAATATGCAAGTTCAAATTTGATGTTCTAAAGCATGATGCTTATTAGAAGGTATGTAAGCCCATGATGGAATGTTGAAGACTTTGATATGATCCACTGCTAGCTTTTTATTGCACCAAGCTTCAAGAGGTGTTATCCCCTTTAAAACTTTATGAGGAACCCTATTATGTATATATGTATCATAATTAATCACTTCTACCCATTAGTTAGGTACTAATGATTTTGCATCAATCATACAACTTACCATCTATTTTAAGAATCTATTCTTCCTCTTTAATTCACTATTTTACTGAAGTGTGTATGTAACAAAATGCTAAAGATCAATTCCTTCAAGAGCACAAAATTGTTTAAATTTATTGTTCACATATTCCCTCCCATTATCTGTGTAGAGAATCCTGACATACTTCTCAAATTATTTCTTTTCTAGAGCTTTAAACTCTAGAAATCTATCAAATACTTCACGCTTGAGTTTCAAAAAAAAAATCCAAGTATATCTGGAATAGTCATTAATAAATATGAGAATATAGTGAGTTTTACTAAAAGACAAAGTAGATAATGGACCTGCTAAATCACTATGAATAAGTTTTAGGACTTGTGTAACCCTCTAAGCCTTTTTTTTATCAAACTTATCCTCTAAATGATTGCCTAAGGCACAAACATGAGATACACCCCTTAAAAATTGAATCTATAGAAGTCCTGGAACCATATCTTGTTGATTAAGCTATTGTAAATAGTAGTTTAAATGACCAAACCACTAACGACATAGCTTACTCACTAAATTAGTATGTGAGAGCAAAGTTGTAGAGGAAGACTAAGTCACAAAGTGAGAGAATGAATAAGAACAAGTATTATTGTTGAATTTTTCCACTGTAACTAAGGTATTATCCTCTAATTTTTTGATTGAAATAGAATTGGGTGTAAAATCAACTTTCCTACCAGTAGTAAAGTGGATGATTTGATAGATAGAGATAATGTTAATTGATAATTTTGGTAGATAGAGGACATCCTCAAATATATCGCTATTAAAATAAACTATACCTTTTCTTATGACATCTACCTTAGAATCATCACCTATAAGAATATGAGGCAAGGAACTTGGTTCTAATCTAGAAAATTATTCTTGATCACAACCTATATGATACGAATCACTTGAGTCAAGTACGCATGAGTTGAGAGAATTTACCAGCGCAACTACTACTGTAGCTTTTCCTTTCCTTGAATTTGAAGAGTAGAAGAATCCTTTGAAGATAATTGATTGATGTTATTCTTCTTGAGAAGACCCTTAAGGTTATCAATCTCTTTCTTCCAGTAATCTTGTTTATTATGAAAGCCTTTTTTTACAATAAGGACAAGGAGTGCCAGTCCTTTTTTGTGAATCTCCTTCCTTATTAGTGGATTTATAATCTCCCTATGAGGAATATTATTTCCCTTTATTCTTATTTTTCTATGATTCATTTTGTTTCTTTTACTTTTATTTACTTGAACCTGTATTTGATGTTGATGTTAAAACTTACTTATGCTGAGGTTGACATATAACTAGAGGTTGAGATTTAGATGACTTGAGTAGACCCATAGCTATTAAATTTTTTTCTTCAGCCATTAGAATTTTAGAGAATACCTCAAAGGTGGGCATTTGATAAGATGTGCTCAATGTGAGCTTATGAGATTGAAAACTATAGACAAATGATGAATATTCATGACCTAATTTATGTAAGGTACTAAAAATTAGCTAAATATCTTTTTTTTATCAAATTTACATTTAAAAAATTATGTTCTAAGATCTATGACTTTAGTGATGTAGTCTTGTATTGTAGCATAATTTTTAAGATCCAAACTAATAAGTTCATTGTCAATTTAGTAACCATGAACCTCATCTATTTTGTCAAATAATGATACTAATTTATCTCAAGCCTCTTTTAGAGTTATACATTTGTCAAGATAGAAATTTAAATCCAAAGACATGTAATACCGAATGCATCCAATAACTTTAGTAGTTTCAAATAGAAAGTGTTATAACTCTTTTGCATTAGTAGGTGGAGTAAGAAAAGTTATTATATAAGGTGTATACCTTAAGATCATTAATGAATTCTAAGAATTTTTTTTCCATGTGTTATAGTTGTATGATGTTAATAGTGAGAACTTAAGATTCTTCATTATGCAATTATAAGTAAACTATCATAAAGTAGAAATCAAAGTACAAAACATACCATAAAACCTCTTTAAATTACTTAGTTTTATCTCACCTAATAAGTATTTCTTGGCACTTTATAATTGAGTGCATTTGCAAGGTTGAATTATAATTTTTTTAATTTATAAATAACTCAATTAAGCCCTCCAATCTAAAAGTATAAAAAATATGCACTTTATTATAAAAATTTATGTACCGATGAGTTGTGCTCAAAAAAATATTAACTTAAAAAAAAAGGGATCTCAATATGAGGTCATATGTGAAAGTTATGAGCATTTAAAGTTAAAAACATGAGGATGGGCAAGGGATGCTATTTAAAAATTTAAATTTTGAAAAAAATTGAAAAAATCTAGAAAAAACTAAAGGTATAGGAATGAAGAGCACAAAATTTTAAGTTATTTCAAAAAATTCACTCAAAAATACCTCCTAGTGTTCAAATTATGGGATCCTAAAGTTTTCCTTTCAAATAATCCTATTGATCCATGAGGTCAGCTATTTTTTCTATGCCTTGCATAGTCCATACGGTCCGTATCACCGTACCTGGGAGTAAAAATAAAATTTGCCTTCTGAGTGACTATCCAAATTGGACAAATTTTATATGGATTTTTAGGTTATGATGCCTTTAAAATACAACCGTGAGGTCTATTTTTCTCATAAATGCTTCAATTTTTAGGTACCTACTAGATTTAGATGTGGTACTTCTGAATCAAACCCTTGTTAATTTCATATTTTGTGCCTAATTTAAATAAAATTGTAGACTATTTTGACTATCTTGAGAACTCTAAACTCAATGGTGAACTCATAAATTCTCTACAAAGCTCTAATTTTTGTCTGTATACAAAATCAAAAAATAGATCCTATATCTAGATATTTTTCTTTTGAATATTTAACAATCTACAAATCCAAGATTGCTGTGATACCATATTAGAATTCGCTATAAGATCTAATGAATCTAATAAAAATCAAAAACAAAAAATAAAACAATAATAATAATAAATAATAATTGTATATCTGAAACAATAATAGAAATGAATAAATAATTTAAATACGATGAATTACTTTGATAATTCCATATCAATTTGATGTAGAATACACAAATAACCATTACTTACATAGAGCAAGGCATGCAAGATAAAGATCAGGGAACTCACAAAATATGTGTAGTTCAATTAATATCTAACTATAAGAATGGTGGAGTGCAACTCCATACTAACAAGATAAGTTTCTAACTTGTGTAAATGATTAACACAAGTTGACTACTAATTAAACAATCTTATCCTATCTTACCTTGAATAGTGGAGTGGACCTCCACTATAATAAGATAGGTGTTCAAATTGACTACTAGCTAAGCAAGCTTATCTTATCTAGTGTAAATTATTAATAAATGTAATAAACTAAGTACAATAAGTAATAAGTACATCAATATAAATAATAAATGCACCAGTAGTGGCACAAACCAATAAGCTACTCCACATGTTAGCAATAAGTTCATATGATCATATTCATCCTACAACTTTAAATGGTGTGTGTCAATCATAAATCAAATAAAAGGCTCAATCTAGTAGGTAAATGTATATTGACGTAATTAAAAGTTGTATTAATGAAGTAATGAAGGAAACATGTGAATTTTCTATTAAAATAAATTTATAATATTTGTATGTATCTTAGTTAATTGATTTAATGTTTAAGTTTTAGACAAATGAATGATCATTGTAACCAACATAAATAATAAGGCAATTTTTTTAAAATATTGTGAAAAAAAAATTAATAAATGACTTACAAAAATTATATTTTTAAGATATAGAATAGTTTTTTAATTATTTTTTTCTCATTAAAATTTTATTTCTATTTATTTATATTTTTGAAATGTACTCAACAGGGGAAATGTTTTTATTTATTTTTCTTAATATTTTATTTATAAATGTATTTGACACATATAATATTTTCTTGGGTATATTAATCTCTAAACTAAATTAGATTAAAATTAACGTTGAAGAGATGTGAAACGAAAATCTTAAATTTAGAGTATGAAGACTTCCTACACTAAAAATTTTATTGGGTCAGGGTTTAATATAAAAATAATATATTTTATTAGTCTCACAAATCATTCTAGTTCAATGAATACAAAAATAACATCACTTAGTTGATTGAAAAACACAAATTTTAAAAACTACTCCATGACAATTGATGCAGAATGTATTAAAAAAATGTTATTTTATTTATAATATAGATATAAGAAAATAAAAACTAATAAAACAAGTCCTTGCCTCAAATAGTGAATGAAATAATCATTTTATTGCATCCAGGTAAGTTGCACTTTGTCAAAGAATAAACATGTAAAATATTACATTTAAAAGTGAAAAAACCACAAATTATATCGCATATGCATGGAAAGACATATTAATTATATATATATATATATAATTAATAATAATAATAATAATAATAATAATAATAATAATAATAATAATAATAATAATAGCCATATTTAATGGTTTAGATCTTCTCATTCACTCTCATAATTTTTGGGCAAATTCAACCATAGTGTTTACGCTCCCCTACCGTACCAAACAAAAAAATCAACTATGCTTATCATTATACAAGTGCATGATTGAGAAATTATTAAAATTTTGAATAAAGTCAAGGGAGTGAAAAAAATTAATGGATTATGAGGAAAAATTATTGATTAAAAAAATAGAATTGCTATCAATGTCATAAAAAAAAATTAGAATAAAAAAAATATTATCCCCTTTATTCACACAGAGACAATGATTAGAGATAAACTCACTTGACAATACTTGAGTATAATTTTTCAACATATTTTCCTATGAAACCGTTTCCAATGGGAAAATAGGGCTTTATCAAAAATGAAAATGATGAATCTCCAAACTTGTGCAAAATTATACGAGGAAAAAAATGTATTGATTAAAAAAAATTTATATCAATATCAACAAAAAAATTAAGATGTGTGAATATTCTTGTTGCATTCATGCAAAGAACTTATTCAAATTAAACTCACATAACTAAGTTTGCATGCAATGTTTTTTGCCTATGCGAGTCAAGATATTAAAATAATATTATGTTTTAAACCATCAAACTATTTTTACATCGACCATAAGAAAAGTTGTAACTCATTTGCATAACTTTATTTACAACAAGCCAATCATTCCATCCCATAAAAAAAAAATCACTGTATAAAAAAATGAAGTCACAATCAATTATTTGTCTTATTCACAAGATAAATATTATATTCTAATGACAATACAAGGCTATGGCAAGAATAAAATCTTGACCCTCAAGACTTGCACAAAATTTTATAAGAAGTAACAATGTATAAATTCAAAAAAATCAATAAAAATGTTAACAATAGAACCGGTATAATGTATACAACCAAATCTCTACCTCATGTATGTTGATCTATAAAAAAATAAGATAATATTTCAAACCCACAACCTATTTTTACATAAACTCTAACAAGAGCCATAAGCCATTCATATAGATATATTTAGAAGAGACCAATGATTCCTTTTCATCAAACAACATAACATTAGTAAAGTAAAGGCACAATATTTTATGTGTTATTTATAGGAAAATATGTAACTTTTATTCACAACACAGATATGACAATAATGAAATCATGACACTATAGAGTGTATATAATTTTATGAGAAGAGGAAATGCAATGCCTAAAAAATTATATAAGTTTATGACACAAAGAAATTTTATTGATTTTTTTTAAAAATGACATCAATATCAAGAATAAAACTAAAAAACAAAATATGTTTGTTTCATTCTCACAAAGATAATGATTGGAGCTTAACTAAGCTAAGAATGTTTACATGCCCAATCTCTAAAATTTATAGATTAAAAAAAACAGACATCATTGTCATGAATAAAATTGAAATCAATGCTTGTTACATTCTTGAAAAGATAAAAGTTGGAGCTAAAAGCACCTGAGAATGATTGCATGTCCAATATCCAACCAATGTATATCAAGATATCAAAATGAATTTTCAAACATAATAAAAAAGAAGGAAAAAATTGGTAGCAATGTCAACAAAAAAACTAAGAAAAAGTTAACCACAACCAATTATTTATCTTATTAAGAGGAAAGACATTATTTTGTAATCATAACATAGGGATTTGTGAAGAACAAAATCATGGCCTTGTAGAGTTGTATTTAAGTTTATGAGAATAAAAATGCATTGATTAAAAAAATGATATCAATGTCAATAACAAAACATAGATAAAAAATGATGGGTGAGGAGAGTGGAGGTCTTTACAATGGTCCATTTTCCATTTTTTTGGGTGGGATTCTAGTTTTAAGGGATTGTCCAAGGAAGGAGGTGGGGAAGAGGAAGATGATGATTATTTGGGAGGGATTTGGGAAAACATTGTGGAAAAATAGTGGAGTGATGAAATAGTTTTGGTTGGTGCCCTATAGGGGGAAAATGAACATTCTAGGTGTATCTATTCCACCCTGTGTCTCGATATTTCTATTTTTGGGTAAGTGTGCAAAGTTGGGGGATAAAAACTGGCCTATCCATGGACATCATATTTTTAAAATTTTAAAAATTTAAACTTCAGTAGATAATTTGAGATATTTACACTCCAAATTTAAAGATGGTGTAAGAACATGAAATGTATCATTTTATGTTTAATTTCTAGAACACTATTTTTTTAAAAAAAAAAATGGTTAAGTATAACTAGATCAAACATCTAAAATTTGAAGAGGAACTCCTATTTTTTTAAGAAAATAGAGTACATATACGGTCATCTGTCAAACCATTTTTTAGTAGCATTTAATATTATTTGAAACCCTTTGGGAAAAAATTATATGTGATCTTCTAGTTTGTGACCTATATTTTTTAATATTTTTTTAATGAATATTTTTTTAAAATAAAAATTTCAAGTAAATAGATCTTGAAAAATAATAAAATAATGGATATCCATATGTGTGACACACCTAACTACCTCAAATAAAATGATTTTTTTTTTGAATGTATGTAGAACTAGTCCTAGTTTGTGACCATATAACTTGTTTTTCACTTGGATCAATGAAAGACAAATTATATGAACATGTATAGTCATGTATTTTTGTTACATGTAGTGACCTAAAAAATTTATAATTAGAAATCAACAAGGTTTGAAACATTAAATTAGTCAAAAATTAATAAAAATCATATTTTTTGAAAGAAAAGAGCATGCTCATCGTTTCGGTATTAAGTTTTTAAATTTTCACATTGAAATTCATAGTGTTTTTAGAAATCAATGTTAAATTTTATTATTTTTATCATAAGTCTCCGACTCGACTATAGATTGGCAAGTCCAAGCCTTAGGCTCATGAATCCAAACCATTCTTGAGCCAAATGGAATGGGATTTAAATTCAAATTCAAATAATTTTGTCATGTTAATAACATGATCACAATATTAATGGGATCATGTTATTAATTATGTTAGTAATGTGATTTTATTAATTAATAATGTGATCACATTAATAATGTGATCATGTTAAATATTCACAACAGCCAAAAACTCGAATTTGCATTTTAACCTACTAAAGCAGCCATTAGGCCTAGTAGTCTTAAGAATAAAGTTTGGTTGATTAAGATTGTTATTTGGGACCAATGTTCTTGTTAAAATTTTATAACATTAAATGATAATTGGAGATGTATTAACCTATGAATAAATTTATTATTCATTTGGAATGAGTTTAATATTTCTTAAAATGCACACAGTCTTAGTTCATCCTAGACAAGGTCAACAAGTCAATATTTTGGTGATCCATTAATCCAATTACTCATAATTTAGTAGATTTGATTTACATTTAATTTTTTATATTATTAAATAAATTATATTGTCCAAAAATCAATTAGAGTACAAGGATCCCTTGATTGAGTAATAATGGACCTAGAGTATTAGGTTCAAAAGACAGTTTAGTGATATTATAAATGTTTAAGGATTAGTTATCTGAAACTTTGGTATTTGAAAAGGAATTTATAGTCTTCAAAATATTCAAATGGTGTTTTATAACAACAAAAAATAAATCAAGGGTTATTGTATTTTGTGTCAAGAGTGTATATAGTCCTAAAAGAGACTGAATTTGTTTAAAGAAGACTATTTTAGTTTTTGTGGATAATTGGTGATGTTTGGAACTTGTAAAAAACTTTTATAAACTTTTTAGTATTGTTTGGGTCTATAAAATATTTTTTGAGTTAGTAAGTGAAGTTATATAAGGATCTATTTTCAAGGTATATCAATGCATTAGTACCCTATTCCGCATATAAGAATTTGCGTTTTGTCAAGTTTAGAGATGTCACAAACATACATGCCCTAAACACACATGCCCTATGATATAACTAATTTTATCATGAGATGTCATAAAATGCACTTTTTAAACCTATGGCAAAAACATAGCCTTTGGAGTACCAATCTAGCTATGCGTCTGAAGTAAATTGGGGCTATTGTGAGTCCCTTAAACTTAATTGCATGAATATAAAATTTGATTTAGGGGTTGATCGGCTCCAATTTCATTTTCTCAATTGAAGCAAAGAAACATAATTTATTTATATGAAAGTTCTACATGTATAGAATGTGGTTTTGAGCTCAATAAACTTGAAGTCATTAGCTAATGAGTGAAAATGTCAATTATTTCAATTATGGAGGTAATTAGGGTCAAAATGAGCCACATGAGCGTATTTTAAATTATATAGTCAATATGATTTAGAGTGAAATTAACCCTAATGTTATGTCATATATAATTAACTAAAGAGTTGATTAATTTAATTTAAGAGGTATTTGAAGTCAATTTGAACCCCTTAAAGAGAAATATATGATTTGGGACAACATTAAAAGTTTGATTCTATCATGAATTGATCCAATTGGTCAAATTATGTAATTAAGGGTGTAATTTTGGTAAAATTGATCCCCTAAGCCAAATTTATGGCTCAATTAATTATATAACATGTATTCAACATGTATGGCTTAACTAACCCTACTTTTATTAGAAATACAAACATGTCCAGGTAATTATCACAAATAGGTGAAAAAGTAGTCAAATTTTCTTCAATTACCTTAGTGATTGGACCCTATATCTGATATCTTAAACCCTAAACCCTGTAACATTTAGATTAAACCCTAAACCCTACACCATTTACCTTAAACATTAAGCCATAAGCCTTAAACCCCAAATGGTTTAAATTTTAGACCCTAGACCAATAAATTTATCCCCAAATAACATCCTTTATATATAGTAAGAATTAGGTTCATAAGGATGAACTTGGTAAAAATTGCATTACTCATTACTACAATTGACTTCATAGGATCAATCTATGATGATGTGGGGGTTAATTGAGCTAGAAAACACATTCTTTACTCATAGATCTAGGTTTAAGGAGATCAAATTTACCCCAATCACCATCATGATTGCACCTTATATATCCTAAAACATATACCCTAAGCCCCAATCCCTAAATTTCCTAATCCCTAAACTCTAAACCATAAATATAAACTCTTTAAACCTTAAACCAATCATTTTAGCCCAAATTAGCATCATTTAGACTAATAATTGAGTCCATAGGGCTCAATTTATCCTAAATCACATGATTGATTACTGCATTTGACTAATTCACTCAATCTACATGATGACATGGGTTATAATGACAACCTAAAAACATATTCTATAGTCACAAATAGGTTCAAGTGATTCAAATTGTCCTCAATTATCTTTTCAATGACCATGTGTACCCTAAACCATATATACATTAAAACATAAACCGTAAACCCTAAACACTTTGCCATAGATTGTAAACCATAAAATTTACCTTTTTACCAATTTATTTAGTCTCAATTAACATCCTTTGTAGTAAGAGTTAGGTTCACATGGCATAAAGTGATTAGAAATTATATATAGGTCCTTAAACCTAAACCCTAATCCATAATCCCTAAAACATAAATAGTAATCCCTATACCCCAATGCCCACTATACACTGAAAACATACATGCCTTATGATATAATTGATTTTATCATAACATGTCATAAAATACACTTTTTAGACCTATGGCCAAAAATTATCCTTTGGATTACAAATCTAGTTGTGCATCTAAAGTAAATTGGGGTTATTTCAAGACCCTTAAACCTAATTAAAAGACTATAAAATGTGATTTGAGGGTTGATCAACTCTAATTTCATTAGCTCGATTGAAGTAAAGAAACATTATTTACTTATATGTAAGTTATACATGTATAGAATTTGGTTTTGAGGTCAATAAACTTGAAATCATCAACTAATGAATGTCAATGTCGATTAGTTAAATTTTGGATGTAATTAAGGTCAGAATAATCCATATGAACCTATTTTAAATTATAAATGATGTGATTTGGAGTGAAATTAACCCTAATGTCATGTCACGCATAATTAACTTAAGAGTTGATTCATTTAATCAAAGAGGCATTTGAGGCTAATTTGAACCCCTTCAATAGCAATATATGTTTTGGGGTAAAATAAAAAGATCAATTTTATCATGAATTGATCCAATTAGTCAATTTGTGAAATTACAGCATGGTATGGGACAAATTGAGCCCCTAAAGCATATTTATGGTTTAATTGATTATATAGCATGTATGCAACATATACATGGCATAACTGACCCTACTTTTATCATAAATTCAAACATGAAGGTTGTCATAAATAGGTGAATAAGTAGCTTAAATGTTCTTCAATTACCTTAGTGATTGGACCCTATATCTGATATATCAAACCCTAAAACATGTACCATTTAAATTTAACCCTAAACCCTATACCATTTACCTTAAACCCTAAGCCATAATCCTTATATCCCAAACCCTTTAAATTGTAGACCCTAAACCCTAAACTAATAAATTTAACCATAATTAACATCCTTTTTATATAGTAAGAATTAGGTTCATAGGGATGAACTTGGTCAAAATTGCATAATTAATTGAACCAAAATTGACTTAATTAGTTCAATTTGTGATGATGTGAGGGCTAATTGAGCTCAAAATTACATTCTTTACTCACAGATATAGGTTTAAGGAGCTCAAATTTTCCCCAATTACCTTCATGATTGTACCTTATATACCCTAACACCTAAAACCTAAGCCATAGTCCTTAAATTTCCTAATTCCTAAAATCTAAACCATAAATATAAACTCTTTAAACTTTGAACCAATCCTTTTAACCCAAATTAACATCATTTAGACTAAGAATTAAGTTCACAATGATCAATTTGGCCTAAATCACATGATTTATTGCCCCATTTGACTAATTCACTATAAAATGAGATTCAAGGGTTGACCATCTCCAAATTTCCCTAATCACCATCACGATTTTACCTTATATACCCTAAAACCTATACCCTAATCCCTAAAATCTAAACCATAAATATAAAATATTTAAACCCTGAACCATTCATTTTAACCTAAATTAACATCATTTATACTAAGAATTATCTCCTTGTGTGCCCTAAACCTATGTCCCAAACACTATACCCTAAATTTTAAACTAAAAGTTTTCCCTATTTACCCATCGATTTAGTCCTAATTAATATCCTTTGTTGTAAAAATTAGATTCACACATAGAATAGAGTGATTAGACCTTATATACACCCTTAAACTTAAACCCTACATGCCCTAATACCTAATCCATAAACCCTAAAACATAAATTGTAATCCCTAATCCCTAAAACATAAACTATAATACCTAATCCATAATCCCTAAACCTTATGCACTAATGCCTTAATCCCTAGTTCATAATCCCTAATCTATATTAAGTATAATGTGATCGCTTTATTTAATAATGCAATCATGTTATTCTTAATATAAATAAAAATCAATTTTCAATGTTAATTTATAACCCCAGTTGAGTATTAAGAATAACATGATTGTGTTATTACGTAACACAATCACATTATTCTTAATATATACTTCTCAATATGTATATTGAAGTATAACCTAGTATAAAAAATAATGCGATCATGTTATGTTATAACATGATCAAATTATACAACATGATCTCTTATTATTATTATTATTATTATTATTATTATTATTATTATTATTATTATTATTATTATTATTATATACTAAGCTTAGTCTTCAAAATTTATTTTTAAACCAAATCAAAAATTTAATCCCGACAAACATTCTCTGCATACTTCTACGGGACCAATGGTACCTATATACTTAACCCAACCTTTGAGAAACTATCAATTGTCTTTAATGGGTGATGTATCACATTTGATGAAGATAAAGATATTGAAGAAAAAAAAACTATAGGAATTAGAAGTTTTGAGAGATAAAAACAAGATACAAATGCAAAAACTTAGTGGTAGACAAGGTACAAACCCTAATCTTGATGGACCAAATGCCAGAGATAATCAACCAATTGATAATAATGAATTAAACAATGATGAAATTGACCATAATGATTTAAATAATGATGAAATTGACCACAATGAAATGAATAATAATTAAATTGATAATAATGAATTAGATAATGTTATAAGTTTACATTCAAAGTTCTAGGTTTTTTATTTTGTTGATGATGATTCTATGTATGATGTTTCACCCCCCTTGAATGAAGAAAATTTGAAAGAGAAAAAAATGATGAAATTAACCATCAAGAAAATTTTATGGAAACATAGAATAAATAAATAAATAATGAATAAAATATCATTGCACCTCTAAACAATAAAAGTAATAATGATTTTGAAACACGCTCAATAAATTTCATCATTAACAACACCTTTAAGAATTGTGCATATAAAATACAAGTATTTAATTGAAGTCGATGAAAATATTTTAGAACCAATTCACAACAAAATGTCTGATTGCCATTCAAAAATATGGGCTCAAAAAATTTGGGATACTATTTTTCATAATTTGGATTATGATAGTCAAAGATGTCAATTATTTATTTCATTGATAAAATTGATTAAGATGAGACCTATAATGTACACATTAGGACTAAGAACATCTAACATGGATGATGAAAACAATGAAATTATTGAAAATATACACGATGCATATCATATTGTAGGCCCAAAATTATGTACCCAAGATTGTAATGTTGCATGGTGTATACTTACAACTTGTGTAGTAAGTGGAAAAATAGGGGGAAATGAATGGTTTCAAAAAAAATCCAAACACTTAATATAAATAGAAAAACATTAATAAAATTAATTGAAAGACATGAAAGACTTAATGAACCTAATACCAATGAGCTCTAGGAATTCTCTAATAGACTTCCAGGAAAAGACAAGGCTATAGTTGATACTCTCAAAGAGTTACTCAATTTTGGGAAGACAATATAAGAGTTTCATCCAATGCAAGAGATATACTAGAAATAAGAGTTAGTTATTGTAACCATGAACTACATCTAAAACATTTATTGGATATGAATCAAACATAATTGTACTCTAAATTTTTGAAAAAACATCCACATATTTCTATTTATCAAAAATATTTTGAGATGGGAAAACTTTTTTATGTAAAAAAAAATCACACACACACCACTTGTTGTTGTAAGAAACATGTTGAATTTTCAATACACTATGGTATTTTTCACCATATTCATTTTTCTTTCCATACTAAAAACATTTTTCAAGAGTGTGGCATTGAATTTCCACTAAAATCGGGTAGGCATTTTATTCCAACTATCTTTTGTAAAAGATCAGATGGATAATTATTTTACAATAAATCATGTTTAAATGAAAATTTAAATATTTTTGGTGGATTATCAAAATTAAAATAAAATTTTATACATGAGGAGATTAAAAATGAAATTGGACATGAATGAGTTAGTTTAATCAAATATAAATCAATGACTTATCAAGTAAAAGATGGAAAATAATCTAAAAGGTGTGAGCTAGTTACAAAAAAGATACTTGTTTCTAAATTTTTGGTCAAATTTATGGAGACTATTGTTTGTGAGTATGTGATGCACACACATAGAGATATATGGTTAGATGAAAATTTAAAGATAAGCAAGGATACATTCCCACTTGTTTTGATTATTTCAGTAGTTGACTATGAAGACAATCACACATTCAAATAAAAAATGGAAGTTCAATCGTAGTATCACAATTCATCATATGTTTCCATATTCGTACATGCACCTAATAGTATAGATCAATAATGAAGAATATTAAGGGGGTACCATTTATATATCAATGATGACCAATCACATTATTCAGAGTATTTGTAAGGTTGTTTTCAAAAGATCTATGAACAGTTGAGTCAAAGGAACATTACTTTCAGTTAACATTACAATTTGTTAGATAATTCTACATCATAATTTAAAAATGCTTAGACATTTATTGGTTGAGAAAGATATACAATACCACTAGTTTAGAACACATTTGGAGTTTTACTAAGGCTGGCCATGAAGAAGGGGAGCATGACAATGTTGGAGCATGTGTAAAAAGAGTTATTACAAGGAAAGAGTTAAAATTTGAAGAGGGTGTTCATTTAACAAATTCAAAAACTATGGTTGAATGGTGTAATGATAATATTCATCATGGTGCTCAACCAATTTCTACTATTTATAGATATTTATAGATAATGGAGGAAGAAAACTTGGCAAAGTATGAGTATTTTATGACTCTAATGGGTTTAAGTGACCTCCACTCATTTTGTATCTCAAATTCAAGTTCTTGGACTGTTCATATGAGACACTTGGCATGTTTCTATTTTACATGTGTGGAATCTATTTGGAATGAGTGTGAGTTAAAGAGTGGGTGGATGATTTGAGTTTCAAATCAATAACTCCAATTAACACATATCAGGTTCTAATAACATTTTAACCTACAAATATGACATTATCAGATGATTTTGACCATGTATTTGATCTAGTGCAGCTAGGTAGAATATTTTTCATTATGTACAATTTATTCTCATTATATATCTTCATATTTTTACTAAAAATGTTTTTTTGTGATACAGGACATGTTTTTACAGTTATTGTAGATAATAATAATGAAGGCATTGATTATTACTTATGTCGGTGCGTAGAGAGATAAAAAAATCAACTTCTCTAGTTATAGATGGAGAAAACATTGACTATCCCACTAGGTCAAATTAATGGTTTTTTGAAGAGTTTGAAACACGCAGAAAGATATTGCACTATTCAAATTTGATTCTTGTAATGAATATTTAATTACAAAAATATCATAGGATGCCATCAAACATGAAACTATAGAAAGTTTATGAGTCAAAACATGAAGTTATTCTTGATATTATCAAGGTTAGAGAAAATCCTAGTCATTAATTGGATTGAAATGCATAGGTATGTTGAAATTTTAAATGTAGATGTAATCAATTGAACCAAATGTTTTTTATTTTCTATGTAGTGCATATGAATTTCATTTTTAATTTCTTACTAATAATTTTTTATAGGTTAGTGGTTCTAGATAAGCTTACACCTTGAAGTGGTTGGCACTATTAGTAGAGAATTATATATTATTGAAGATGAGAGAAGCATAGGTTGGATGTAATCAAAGCTTAGGAAATGAATTACAGTTTTCATTTTATGGGTGCTTGAACTTATGCTAAGAATTGCATTTTTTTTGTATTAGGAAGGGTGTTCTTAAGGAAAAAATGGGAGGTGGGTTTGTTAATTAGACCTAATAGGAGGCCAATAACATTTTAATATATGTTATCTACCATCATATTTGTTGGTAGTGTTAGTTTTAAGTCAGAAAGCATCAAAACTAGAGTTTTACAACCACAACTTAAACTTTGACAATATTTGTTGTCACTATTTTCATGCTCTAAAACGGTAGTGAAAATGCACTTCTAGGTGGATTTAAATGTTTTCGTAGTGTGATAAAATATAATTTACCTATATATATGTGATCAAATATATATATTCTAATTTAGTGGTCTTGAAGGCAAAAATGATAGTTAGAGATCAAGAAATTGCTTGTTCAATGCCAAAAAGTTGCATTTTTGGACCCCTCACTACAACTTGTCTAACAGATTACTCTCAAAGGTTCCACCTAAGTGTTCTAGGGTATAATTAGAAATATTAAATATTAATGGGAAGGATATGATGATTCATGTAAATGACTTATAAGTTTAATTTTACACATGTTTAAATTAAGGCTAAAAATTACATTTTTCTTGTATTGGGAAAGACATTCTTGAGACCAGAATGGGTGGTGGGTTTGTCGATCGAGCCTAATGGGAGGCCAAAAAATTATTTATAGACATTATAAAATGCCATGAATGCTTTTTTAGTGCCATTTTTTAGTTAGGAAGCATCAAAACCAAAATTCTACAACCATAACTTAAACTTTGAAAATATTTGTTGTCTATGTTAGCACGCTCCAAAATGATAACGAAAAACACTTATAGGTGGATTTGAATGTTCTGGAGGTGTGATAACATATAATTTTACTATATATATGTGATAAAATTAAAATTTTTTTAGGTGGAGGTCTAAGAGGTAGAAATGTTAGTTGGAGCTCAAGAAGTTGTTTGTTGAATGCCAAAAAGTTGCATTTTTGGACCCCTCACTACAAATTTTCCAATGGATTACTCTCAAAGGATAAACCTAATTTATCTAAGGTGAAATTATATTTATTAAATAGGTAGGGTATAAATATGATAGTTCATGAAAATGATTTACAGTTTTTGTTTTATGCATATTTGAACTCAAGATAAAAATTTACATTTTTCTTGTATTGGGAAGGGCATTCTTGAGGCTATAATGGGTGGAAAATTTATCAATCAAGCCTCATGGAGGATAATAAACTATTAATATATGTTTTATAACCCCCATAGACATGTTATAAGTGTCATTTTTTGGTGAGGAAGCATCAAAACTAGATTTTTGCAACCATAAATTAAACTTTGATAACATTTGTTATAAATGTTTCCACGCTCCAGAATGGTAGTGAAAATAAAATTTTGGGTGGATTTGAATGTTATGGTGGTGTGATAACATGTAATTTTTCTATTTAGATAAGATCAAAGTGATATATTCTTAGGTGGAGGTCCCAAAGGTAGAAATGCCAGGTGGAGCTCAAGAAGTTACTTGTTTGATGTCAAAAAATTATATTTTTTTACTCCTCACTGCAACTTGTCCAATAGATTGATATCAATGGTTACACCTAATTTCTCCTCAATGTGATTATATGTATTAAATAGGTAAGGTAAGGATTTGACGGTTCATATAAATGACTTACAAGTTTCATTTTATGTGTGCTTAAACTTAGGATAAATAATTGCATTTTTTTGGTATTAAGAAAGGAATTCTTAAGGCCAAAATGGGTTTTAGGTTTGTCGATCAAGCTTTATGGGAGGAAAAAAACCTATTCCTCAATTTTATCCTCCCCTTAGACATTTTATAAGTATTATTTTTTGGTCAGTATGTATCTAAACTAGAGTTCTACAACCATAACTTAAACTTTGACAATATTTGTTGTCAGTGTTTCCGCACTCCAAAATGGTAGTGAAAATAAAATTTTAGGTGGATTTGAATGTTATGTTTAATGCCAAAAAGTTGCATTTTTGGACCCATCACTAGAACTTGTCTAACAAATTTCTATCAAAGGTTCTACCTGATTGTTTTGAGGTTAAATTAGAGGAATTAAAGAGGTAGGGGAGAGATCTGATGGTTCATTTAAATGACTTATAGATTTCATTTTATGCATGTTTGAACTTAGGCTAGAAAATTGCATTTTTATTGTATTGGGAAGGGAATTTTCAAGGCCAAATTGGGTGGTGTTTTTTTCGATTGGGCCTAATGGGAGGCTAAGAACCTGGTCCTAGACATTATCCTCACCCCCTCGAATGTGTTGAAAGTGTCAATGTTTGGTCAAAAAACATTGGAATAATAGTTTTATTAAACTCTTGAACTATAGAACATGTTAAAATTTGGGTAAGATGATATTTTGGTTGATATGAGTTTTATAAACTTGGGTAAGGGTTATAAAATATTACAATTGATAAAAGATTACTAGAAATATAATTTTTAATAGCTGTAAACTCTATTTTGATGAATTTACCTAATGGAGCAATAACTAGGTCTAGAGACCTAAAAACTTAATAAGTAATTGACCTATTGACCTAATTAGTAATTGACCTATTGACATGTTCACCTAATGAGTAATTGACTAGTTTAAAAGAAGATTATTTGAGAGTGGATTTCAAATCCAATTGAGAACATAAGTAGATAAGTGAGGTTGGAATTGTTGATGATCTTAGATAACATGAATAGAACTTTCAAAACAACACTATACAATAATAGTTTTGAATATCGAATAGATAATAGTTTGGAAGATCAAAACAACACTATACAATAACACAATGAAATAAAAACTAAATATAAACTATAAATATTGCCATGATAGGCACATGTGTGTAATGTCAATAATTTACATAGATTGTCATGATAGGCATATAAAAAATTACATATACTAACATAGTATCTAATTTTGGGTGAAAAATATTATATATAGATCATTATATTTCATATAAACTATCCATAAGTGTTTTCTCTTGGTTATTATTGCATTACATTTAATAGTTAAGGTCACATCTAAGTAGGAAATGAGTGTAATTGTATTTTACTTGTATGTGATATATTATTGATTCTCTATCTTGTTATTTGTGTCTAACTTGGATGAAATGAGTATAATTTTTCATAAATAGATACATCTCTATGGCGGGATTATTTTAAAAAGTCATGAATAGTTTTAACAACACCTTTTTGTCAAAGTTTTTGAAGACTCGGCATAGAACATAGTGAGTTACGAATATCCTTAATCAATCTCTGATGATCTGTGTAAGTAGCTCTAAAGATAATCTATTGAGTTATGAAGATGTGATATTGAAGCTCTAAAGATATACTAAGTAGATTCGAAGATGTTCCATTAAATCTCTAAAGATCCACCTAGGTAGATCTGAAGATGTTCTGATGAATCTTCGAAGACCTATCTAGTTGTGCTTTGAAGATGCCTATCCATGCTTTGAATATTCCTAGCAGTAATCTATAAATTAAAAGATATCTAATATACATATATATATTCCCTTTTTATATATCTTCATTTAAGAATTATTATTCATAATAACAGTCTAAAATGATCTGGATATAAATGTATTTCTATTTTATAAATCTGGATATAATCTCTTTAGGTATATGTTAGTTATACTCGATCTTTTGTTATTTGAATTAGTTATAATGCCTCCTATAAGTGTGGGAATTGATTCCTAAATCTTATATTTATAATAATCCTATTTTTTTGTTTAGTTTCCCATATTTTGTATTCTAAGAATGTTTGTTGATATGTAATTTAAGCACATGTCTCCTTCTCATTCTAAGGTAATAGAGAGAAAATAAAATCAGGAAACATTCAACTGTATTTTTGCAACAAAATTCATAGCATCTATATATGCTCCTTTTGATAATGAATTATTAATAAAGTACAACATTTTATTTCATTAGTAGTTAAATTTGATCCTATTTTAAAGAATGAGCAAGGGCCCACTTCTCTTTGAAGATCAAAATAATTAATATTACTAGTTTATAATTTAAAAGTGTATTTATTTTGACATAAGTGTATTTCATTTTATTTCAAGTGTGATTTCCCTTTTAACACAAAGTGTGATTTCCCTTTCAATTAAAAGTATGATTTCATTTCTAACACAAAATGTGTTTATTTTAATTCAAGTGTGCTTTCATTAAATTCAAAGTTTATTTTAGTTTAATGTAAGTGATTTTCCTTTATGTAAAGTGTGTATTTCGATTCTCATAAGAGTAAAGTTAATAGGAAAGTTTGTTGGCTAGAAAAACTCATCTCCATATTCAAAAAAATTTAGGAAGTATTCTAGGTGACAATAGGCAATCAACATTCTCATTTTCTAAAATACAACATTATCCTACCTAGTTGAGAAAGTCGAGTGAGGACACTGTAGTGTCGTATGCTAGATGTTTAAGTTCTAGATGTTGATGGTGTGAATGGAAGAATATTTTTAAAAATGAATGTCATAGGGGGTGTTCAATATATGTGTGTGTGTGTGTGTGTGTGTGTGTGTGTGTGTGTGTGTGTGTGCATGCGCATGTGTGCATGTTCACATTTTATGGTGATCATCTTCCACATATAATTTAGCTCACATTATTATTATAAAAATAAAAATTATGGTTTTATCGCCATATTTAGATATGATCATCTTTAATATTTCCTTCATATAATTTATAGTTAATAAGTTACAATCTTTAAATATGTGTTTCAATTAAAACTATATGGGAGAAAATGGTATAATTTTTGAGATATAGTCATATATTATAGTAAAGTGCATCTCATGATTGGGCTACAACATTTGGGTTATAATATTTATCATGATTATAATGTGGATACCCTTTATACACTTTTTTAATATCATTTTGGACTTGATATTCATGTTTTAGATTCACTAAATTTGTTGACATACCACATTTATACTCTTAGTACAATTGAAACAAACAATGAAATACTCATCTCTTGCATACTTTATTTGGATGAACTTATAAATTTTACGTATTTGATGCATATACATGTATTATAAGGTTTTCCTATTCTTAGAATCAACTTCAATTCATCCATGTAATCATGAATTGATGTTGTGTTATCTCCTTCTCCATAGGGTTATTGCCCTTATTTTAGAGACTCTTCTTTGGCCCTTTGAAGTACTGAAAATTTTCCTTTCTCATGTCTCTTGAGGCTTTGGAATATTTTGGTGGTTATATATATCTTGTTTCATTTAATAATATTTTTTATTTCCCTCTCCACTGAACTCATCTTTTCCATTTCTTCTCTTCTTATAATATACCCATTCTACTATTCAAGAACATGGAAACATTAACAATAAATGTTGTCAAAGTTGAGGTGGCAGTTAGAGAACTCCACCTCCAGTGATTCATCACTAAATACTAGCACTAATAACACATATAAGGTGGTTTATAACATATATGACTAGGTTATTATCCTTAGATCATTCCTAATTGAGAGATCCACGACCCATTCTAACCTCAATAACACCCTTCTCAATAAAAGAAAAATTTAGTTTTTGAATTTATCTTTAGAGGTGTGTAAAATAGAAAACATAAGTAATTTTAACTAACCAAAATAACCATCACATATGTTTCTAATCCATTTAATTTAATCCTATATCATGTTGATGTAACCTTCAGGACCAATCCAGGCATAAGTTGCAATAATAAGTCCTGAAATGTAATTTTTTCAAAAGAGAGAAGTTCTTATCCTCCAACCACTATTTATAACTCCAAGAACTATAGGTATAAGAATTCCAATTTGAACGTTTATATATAGTAAAATAAAATTTTTACCATGAATTTAACCTCCAAGCCCACCCAATTGCATGTTTTCACTATTGTTTAGGAGTGCAGAAACACTGACAATAAATGTTGTCAAAGTTGAAGTGATAGTTGGAGAGATCCACTTAAGGTGATTTTTGGATATAAAATGTCACTTTAAACACATAAAAAGTGGTGGATAACATATTATAATAGGTTCTTTAATTTTTATCATACTTTATTGAGAGACCCACCACCCATTCTAATGTCAAGAACATCCTTCCCAATACAAGAAAAATATAAATTTTTAGTCTGTCTTCAGGGATGTGAAAATAAAACCATAATTCATTGGAATAAACATAAATAACCCTCACTTTCATGTTTAATCCTTATAATTCCACCCTATATCTTATAAATATAACCTTTAGAACCAATCTATAGTACAAGTTATAGGGCCTTAAAATGCAACTTTTTTGTAATGAAGAAACATGTTCTTGTCCTCCAACTAACATTTACACCTCTAGGGAATTTGATTACAATTTAATCAATTTTAAAACACATATATAGTAAAATAAAATGTTATCCCATGACATTTAACTCTAAAATGACTCGGATGCATGTTTTCACAGTTGTTTAGGAGCATGGAAACATTAACAAATGTTGTGAAAATTGAAATGACTATTAAAGAACTCCACCTCCAGTGCTTCATGGATATAAACTAGAAATTATAAAAAATATGAGATTGTAGATAACATATAGGACTAGGTTATTGGCCTCTAATCATGCCTAGTTGAGATACCTGCCACCCATTCTAGCCTCAAGAATGCTTTTCTCAATATAAAAAAATGCAATTTTTAGCCTATCTTTAGGAATGAATAAAAAAAAGTTATAACTCATTATCATAAACTATAAAAACCCTCATGTGTATGTTGAATCCCTATAATCACCCCATATCACATGTATGAAACCTTCAATATGAATCTATGGTGCAAGTTGTAGTAAAGGGTCTTGAAATGTAACTTTTTTGTTGTAAAGAGGTAAGTTCTTGTCCTCTAACTAACACATCCATCTTTGGGATCTTTAGGTGTAAGTACATCACTTTAAAAATTTATGTATAATAAAATGACATGTTATCCCATGAAATTGACATCCAAACTCATTTGTATGTGTGTTTTCACTATTGTTTAGGAGAGTGGAAATACTGATAATAAATGTTGTCAAAGTTGAATAAATAGTTAGAGAACTCTACCTATGTTACTTCATGGATCAAAAATGAAATTGGAAACACATCCAAGATGGTAGATATTTTCCAATACTAGATTCTTAGCCTTTGATCATGCCCAGTTGAGAGACCCACCACCCATTATGGTCTAAACAATTCCCTTCCTAATATAAGAAAAATAGATATTTTTAACCTAACTTCAGGCATGCATAACACAAGAAATGTAATTCATTAGCATAAACATAAATAACACTCATATGCATGTTGAATTTTTATAATTTCACTCTAGATCACATCAATGTGACATTAAATACCAATCCATGGCATAAGTTTTAGTAATGGTTCTTGAAATTCAACTTTTTTAACCATGCAAAGATAAGTTCTTGTCCCCCAATTAGCATTTCCCCTCTGAGATGTCTAGGTGCATGCCTATCAATTTAAAGACATATATGTATATATATATATATATATATATATATATATATATATATATATATATATATTATGTGTGATCCCATGACCTTGACCTCTAAACCCACTTGAATTTATATTCTCACTAATTTTTAGGAGTGTGGAAACATTGACAACAAATGTTGTTAAAGTTGAAGTGGTAGTTGGAGAACTCCACCTATGATGCTTCATGGATTGAAAATGGTGTTGCCAACACATTTGGGGTAGTGGTTAATGTCCAGGACTATGTTCTTAGCCTCCTATCATACTCAATCGAGATACCCACCACCCATTCTATCCTCAAGAACATTATTTCTATAATAACTAAGTACTTATATTAAGCTTCTTTTAGCTTCAAGAATATGAAATTATTTATTATCAATGCCAATCACATGAAAGTGGAAGTTTATTTGGAACCACTAACCTAAAAAAAATTAATAGTAAGTAATTAAAAATAAAATTTACATGTACTACCTATAAAATCAATAAAACTTGGTAAAATTGAATACATCTACATTTGACAAGTCAATAATTGGAGTTTAAATCTAATCAACCATAGTATATGCTCTAATCTTGATAGTCATAAGAATAACTTCATGGTTTAACTCATGAAATTTTTATAGATTATTATTTAATGGACTCCCATTATATTTGACTAATTGAATATTTATTACAAGAACCAAATTTAAATAGTTTAATATCTTCCTATGTGTTTCAAAGTCTTTAAATAACCATACATCCAATTTATAATAGGATATTTTTAAAGCCAAGTTCTAGTGACAACCACAAACCTATTTGGATAGTCAATGTTTTCTCCATATATAACTAAGGAAGTCAATTTCTTATTTTCTTTTACACACCGACATAAGTAGTAATATGTTCTCTCTTCATTTTCCTCATCAATAATAATTGTAAAAAAATGACTTATATCAAGATAGATAATGGGAATAAACAAATTAGTATGTTACCTTTTGATAAATTTATCAAGATAGATGATGAGAATAATAGTACATAATGATTAATATTCTACCTGGTTATACTAGATTAGATACATGGTCAAAGTCATGTGACAATGTCATATTTATAACATGTAATGTTGGTGGAACCTAATATGTGTTGATTAAAAATAGAGGTTTGTATCTCTATTCATCCACCCACTCTTTTGACTCTAACTCATTCTAGAAAGGGTCCATTCATGTAGAACAAAAACATGCCAAGTGTCTCATAAGAATAGTCCAGGAATTTACATTTGAGATATAAATCGAGTGGATTTCAATTGATTATATTACATTTATACAATCCTCATACTTTACCAAGTGTTTTTCCTCTATCAACTAGAAATATCTATAGACATAAAATTTTCTTATGCACTATATCCCATTTTCTCATTACACCATTTAACAATGGTTGTTGTATCATTCAAAACAACACCATACTTGAACTTTAAATCCTCTCTTGTAATCACTATTTTTACACATGCTCCAATACCATCATGCTCTCATTTTTCATGGATAGCCTCAGTGAAACTCTAAATATGCTCTACACTAGTGTTAATGTTCATCCTAATCAACTAGTAACACATCCATGCATTCTTAAATTATGATGAGCAATTGTTTGACCAAATGTAATGTTGAATGAAATTAATGTTCCTCTTAGTCAACTATCTATAGAATTTCTCAAATAAACCTTGCATGTACTCTATATAATGTGATCTATCATCACTGGCATATAAATGATATTCCTTTAATATTTTTTGATCTTTCTCTGTACTTTTAGATGCATGCATGAATACTATATGCACAGATATAGAAAGTTATATTGAGTTGTAATAGTATGACTAAACTCTGACTTTGGTTTTAATGTGTAATTCTTAACAAACTTGACTAATGAAAAAATATAACCAAGTGGGAATGTGACTTTTCTTAGATTGAAATGTTTATCCAACTATCTAACCCTATGTGTGTGCCTTGCATACGCATAAATAATTTATTCCCTCAATTTGACCATAAATTTTGAAATTAGTATCTATTTTGTAACAAGCTCACATGTTTTATATTCCTTGCCATATTTTACTTGATAAATCAAATATTTGTATTTGATCAAACCAACTAATTCTTATCTAATTACACTTTTAATCTCCTCATGGATATAATTTTTTAATTTTGGCAATCCATCACCAATGTTTTAAATTCTATCCAAACATGTTTTGTTATAAAATAAATATCCATTTAGTCCTTCACAAAAATGGTTGGAATATATTCCTTGGATGATTTTAGTGGAACTTATTTGGCACATTTATATAATATGTTGTTAGTATGCAAAGTACAATGTGTATGTGAAAAACATCATAGTGCATTGAAAATTCAACATGTTACCTAAAATAAAAAGTGATACAAGTGTGATTTATTTTTACATAAAATGATTTGGCCATCTTAAAATATCTTTCAATAATAGAAATTTATAGATTTTTTTCTAAAAACTTAGAATAAAATTGGGTTTGGGTCATATATACTAGAAATGTTTCTGACATGGTTCACATTTACAAGAACCAACTATTATTTTCAATACATCTCTTATATCGGGTGAAATTATTGTATTGTCTTTCCAAAATTATGAAAGTAAATATTTGATATCATCATTTATAGCTTTGTCTTTTTGTGTAAATATACCAAAGAATGACTAGATCTTAGTGATGTTGGCATCATTAAGTATTTGGAATCTTCCAATTTCTTTCATTAATGTTTTAATTTTTATGTCCATTTATAGACTATTTTTTGAAATCAATAATTTTTTTAATTTGACCACTTACTGCACAAGTAGTAACTATTCACTATGCAAAATTAGAATCTTTGTTTCATGATTTTGGGCTTAAAATATAGTATGTACCATGTATATTTTTAATATTTTCATCATTCATGTTAGATGTTCTTAGTCATAGGGTGTACATTGTAGGTCTCATCTAAATCAATTTCATTAATGAAACAAACACTTGACATTTTTTCTGATCAAAATCTAATTTATTAAGTAAATTATCCCAATTTTTTTCACATAGTCTTATTGAATGATGATAAGAGATTTTGTTATGAAATGGCTTCAAAATGTTTTCATAAACTTTAATCAAGTACTTTCCTTTTATACACATAATCCTTGGAAGTGTTGTTAAAGAAGAAATTTATTGAGAGGGTGTTTTAAAATCATTATGTTCACTACTAGTTTCTTCATTGTTTAGTTGTGGGATGACATTTTATCCATTTTTATTTTAAACATTATGTGTATCCATGAAATTTTATTTATTTATTGGGGTAAATCATCATGCATAAATTCATCATCAACAAAATCAAAAACTTTATATGGTGAATGTGGACTTGGAACATAATTTGGACTTCTAGGAAAATATTCATCATCATTATTAAATTCATTATTGTTAATTTCATCATTATCTATAGCATTTGGCTCATTATGGATAGTGTTGATACCTTGTATCAAGAAAAATTGTTACATTCTTACCTTTTATTTTTCTTTCAATTCTTCTAATTGATTTGATATTTTGTGCTTTAACTTCTTCCTCTTCTTTAAACGAGCTCCATAACCCATGAATAAGAAAATAAGAATTTTATTCTTTTTAATGGTGGGGAACCAAAAAATAATTTGATTTATTTTGATGGTGGGGAACCCAAAGAACAATTTGATTCCTCTTGTCTTCACCATGGAAAATTATTGAAAAATAAATGGTGGACAATGAATTTTTGTCAATGGAGATAACAATGCTTATGCATTATAAAACATTATGAGTTATAATGTGTATGACTTATAATGCTTATACATTATATGTATTCTATTTATGTTATCATATATTAGATTAACATACTTTTTAATTTATTCTATTATGATATTGGGATCAATTAACCTCTAGACTACCTTCATATAGTCAAAATTAGGTTCACAAGGTTCAATTTTGTCCAACTTAAAATAATAATTTAAAAAATGGACTAATTGGATAAATATGTCAAGAAAAAAGAGTTAATTTATCCCTTGAATCATATTTTAGGCTCGTAAATAGCTTCAATGGGTTCAAATTGGCCCCAATCACCTTCATATTTGTATTTGTCATAGAATTATGGTCAATTAAACCATATTTTCATCTTATAAAATCAATTATTGACCCATATATTAGTTTCACATGGATTTATTTTACCCAAATCATGTACCTATTTACACAAATTAAATAATTAGATTAATTCATAGTAGAATCAAACCTAATTTAACCCCAAATCATGTCTTGATCTTGTATTTAGGTTGAAGAGACTCAAATTATACCCAATTTCATTCATAATTTAATTGGTTCACTTTATTATTTATTTTTTAATGTTATTGGTGTCAATTGACCCCCAAACTTACATTTTGTATAGACAAAATTAGGTTTATGGGGTTTAATTTAATTTGGAATTTGTATCACTAACTCTAATAATTGACTTATTGGCTCAATATATTTGGAAATATGGGATAACCTATCCCCAAGTCGCATCCTAAACTCAGAGTTAGGTTAAATGGGTTTAGATTGGCCCCAATTACCTTCATATTTACATTTATGATAAAATGCGGTCTGAGGATTGCATTTAGGTTTAGGAATTAGGGTTGCAATTATCGACTAATAGGGTCTAAGTATTACTTCTAAGATATATATATATATATATATATATATATATATATATATATATATATATATATATATATCATACATTTCAAATGAAAACAAAGAAGTTATCTTTGAACCAATCTCTTATATCATAACAAATATAACACTTTATTCTAAAACAAAAAATTAAAAGAGAACATGTTGCTCAAAAATCATATTCATCACCACTTGTGAAGTGAGATAATCAAACCAATTTATCCATTGATAATACTAGTATAGGTTTCCATTCATTCATGTTTATTATCCTTTGTTTTCATACAAAATATTTATAATGAAATTTTTTGATGATGCCCAAATTTAGGATGATGAAACATGCTTGTGTAATCCATCACTTATTCTCAATCCATGAACATTTTGAAAAATCAAATGCACTTCCAATCTGGCCCTTTAAACATGGACAAAATAATGCTTTATCCTATCACTCTTTTTAAAATTTTAAACTCATTATAGGTACTCATATTAGATAAATTATCACTAACCCAAAATACCCAGCAAGGTTAATTTACAAACTAATTGCTCATTACACTTACAATAACTTACCTAAAACCTTTTGAATCTTAAATTTGATGAAATAAAGAATGAATAATTATCCTTTCTCCTTTTTTCCATTAGAGATTTATAATATGATTTCCTAGTTGTCCAACATTGATCACATAGAAATACACATTTTAAATTCTTTTCATTTTCATCCTTATCAACTAAGATTCCTTGAAACTTATATCTCGAAAGGAGAATAAATAGTCTAGCCCATGTTACTTTAGTTTTTTTATAGTTAGGCTAAAGGGGATCAAATTTTCCTCAAACTCCTCTTTGATTGAATGAATCAACTATTTAGTTCATTATATGATGGCATTAAGTTCAATTTCACTCCAAATCACATCATATACAATTGAAAATAGGTTCTTATGGATCAATTTTTTTAAATCCATGTCACTAATTACACCATTTATTTAATTATCTCAATCTATGATGAAATAAAATAAAATTCAACTTAAAATCATGTTGTGTCATCACAATTAGGTTCAAAGGCCTCATATTCACCCTAATTACCTCCACAATTGAACCAATTAACTATTTCATTCATTATATGATGGCATTCAAGTTTATTTAGCCCAAAACTAGATCCTATACATGGAAAAATTGCTTATGTCATTGAACCAAATGATTATTTGCTTCATTATCTAATGAAATTGGAGCTGGTCAAGCCCAAAATCATATTTTAGAGTTATGCACTTTAGTTGAAGGAGCATAAATTATCTCTAATTATCTTTAGATTTAACCATTTGAATATTTGGCATATTTAGTTACAACATTAGGGTCAACATGCCTAAATTCAATCCTTTATAGACAAAATTAGGTTCTCAAGGTTGAATTTTGCTCAAATTATATCACTAATTACACCAATTTACTCAATCGAAGCTAAGTTAGACTTAAACCATATCCTATACACATAGTTATGTTCAAGGGGTTAAAATTGATCATAATTTCTCCACCATTAAAATAATTGACCCATTAATTCATTTTGTAATGAAATTAGGCCTAGTTGAACCCTAAATAATGTTATATATAGTCAAAATTATGATTATAGGTGTAAAATCACCAAAATTGCATCATTTTATCTATGATGTCCTTTTTTTGGTAATGTCTATCATGACACACTCCAATTTAAAAATTATAATTGTGAACTAAATAAGTATAAATAAGTGTATATCATGACAAATAGATAAGTATAAACATGTAAAAATAGTTGAAATTAGTTTTTTGATGTTATGGAAACATAATGTGTATGTGTTATGTTCAGTTTAAATTAAAAAACCAAGCCTTTTGGCTCAAAAATGTGTTGGATTCCATATCAAAACACAATCAAATCTAAGAGTTTTGAAATAAAACAATAAAATTCAAATTTTATCATCAAATACACTAAAACTTTCAATTATAAAATTAATAAAATTATTAACACAATAATGAGTATGCTCTCCTATTTCCAAATATATGATTTTCATAATTTTTGGTGAATAAAACAATGATGCATCAATTACATATGACATTAATTCTTGATGTGCCCTAACTAACTAAGGGAACTAACCCTATTTATGTCTCCAAAGCATATATAGTTCCCTAAATCTATGTATGCCCCCCTAGAGAGCCCCTCCATTATATCTAGGGGGATTTATTGGGGGCATAGAGAGATCTAGGAAAACTAGCTATACTATAGAGATATAGATAGGGTCAATGCCGCAAGTTAGTTAGGGCCCATCTAGAGGGAACATCATGTTGAATTGATGTATCACTATTTGATTCACCATCACCAGTTCATCCATTAATCTAATTATATGATTTTTAACTATAAATTTTTTAAGACACTACAGGACATAAATATACATGACTATATATGTTTACATATAATTTTTTAATATATCCAAATTCAAATAAAAAAATATATGGTTGCAAATTAGTTCTAATTCTGCACAAATTTTTAAATTCATTTTTTTAAGGTAGTTGTGAAGCCACATAGTTAGCTATCTATTTTTTGTCAGTTTGTAGGATATATTTACTTGTAAAATTAATTTTAAAACTATTCATTAAAAAATTACAAGAAAATTTATATTACAAATTAGATTATCTTATCTAAAGTTTCACTAAATTATTTTAAATAATATTAAATGATGCTAAAAAATGAGGGGATGCATGACTAGCTATATACAATATTTTCCTAAAAAAATAGGAGTTAGTATTCAAGTTTTATATGTTTAACCTAGTTATACTTAACCATATAAATATATATATATATATATATATACATATATATACATATATATATATATATATATATATATATATACATATATATATATATATACATATATATACATATATATATATATATATATATATATATATATATATATATATATATATATATATACATATATATATATATATACACATATATATATACATATATATATATATATACACATATATATATATATATATATATATATATATATATATATGTATATATATATATATATATAATGTTTTGGGAACCAGACTCAAAATGATACAATTCATGTTCTTACACTATCCTTGAATTCTGAGTGTATGTATTTAATATTATCTATAAAAGTTCTAATTTATCAATTTTTTAGGAAAAACATGTCCATGGGTAGCCCATTTTTATCCCCTAACTTTGTACACTTACCCCTTTATGATAATCAAATGCGTAATGAAAACACATGGATTTGGCAAGAATGTAATCATGATCCTACAGACTAGTACAAATGTTAATGAGTATTAAAATGTGTTGCTTTAAAATCATAAAAGTTTATGACATAAATAAACCTATTTATTTAGAAAACCTTTGACATCACTATCAAGAAAAAAATTAAAACAAAATAATATGCTCATTGCATTACTATAGAGACACTTATTGTATTTTATATATCCTCACAATGACTTCATAACCAATATATATACTATGTTTGTCTATCTATGGAAACAAATTGTTAAACTTGCTAGAAAATAATTTTTATCATTGTCAAAAAAAAATTTGAGACAAAAAAAATTATTTCCACATTCACGTAGAGACATTGATTTGAGCACAGGTCTCCTGAGAATAGATGCATACACAATTATTGGTTTATGCATGTTGCGTTATCAAAACAACACAACAATCAAACCCACAACCTATTTCTCATAAACCTTAAAAATAACTATAAACCAAATTGATAGATATTTGTTTACAAGAAACCAATTGTTATATTCTATCAAATAACATATCACCATAATAATATCACAACCAATTATTTGTATTATTTATAGGATAAATATTATCTTATATTGACAACATATGCCTCTGTAAAAAGCTTAATCATGACCTTGTAGAACTGTGCAGATGTTTAAGAGAATAAGAAATGTACTACTTAAAAACTCATAGAAGAAAAGAAAAAGTCACATCACTCTTAGTAAAAAATTGAGACAAACAAAACATACTCATATTCACACATAATCATTGATTAGAGTTTAACTCACCTCACAATGGTTACATGTCCATTCTCTAGCCTATGCACATCAAGCTAACAAAATGAACTATGAATATTGTGCATATATATGATGAGGTCATATACAGATTATAATTTTTTGAATATTCCATCAATATAAATATTTGTTTGACTTAATAACACATCAAATGAACCTCTACATCCTTAAATACACATTAAAATATAATGTTACTAAAGAATTTAATTCCATTGAACACATGAGATAAATATCCATATAATAGACTTGATGGCATGGCAAAAATTACATGTGACATCATTAGTATTTAATTACCACTCACCATTTCATATATAGCACATGGTTTCTAATGGGCCAAAAATTCCTACCGAATGACCTATGCCCCTATGACATAGTCTAATCATCATGTACCATATGTCACCATCAATTTAGCATGATCATATTCATCCTCCAAATTTAAATGATAATTGTCAATCATGTATGGAATGAAGGGATCATTCCATTAGGTGAATGCACATCAACATAATAAAAAGTCATTTTTTGAAAATGTGATGAATAAAAAGAGATAATTTTATATTAAAATAATTTTTTAATGTATCATAGTTGATTGATTTAATGTATAAGTTTTAAATGAATGAATGAGATTGAATTCAAATTAAAAAAACAAGGGAGCTATGCACCAAGTCCCTATAGAATTTATGTATAGAAATGATGCTAGCATAAAAATATATCATTTTTTAAAGAAAACATATCTCTAAAAAGATGTAAAATTATCCTTGAAAATAAACCTTTCAAACCATGTAAAAAAGGTCTCCCTTCAAAAGTCTTGATTTTAATAAGAAATAGTCTTCATCTAATAATAATCTAAAGCTATATAACATTTAGTATCTTTAATCAAACCCTAATTTCTATATAAAAATAAATAATGAAATCAAACCCTAAATTCCATAAAAACTAGGTGGTAGAGGCATCTAATTTGGTGTCAGTGATTGGTTCAATGGTGGTAGTAGGTTTGGCACCAATGATTGGTTTAAAGGTGGTAGCTGTAGTTTTAGAGGTAGATAGATATGGTGCTATAGGGGAAACTCTATTTGATGGTCTGTGTCTACTTTCACTACTTTTTTCTCGTCTTGATCTTGCTATGGTAGCAACATGTGATTATCCTATAGATGAAGCAGGGGTCACTTCAATTTCTATAAATACTATTAGAATAGAAGGCATCATTGCTGCTATGGTTGTGGCTACTGTAAGGGAGACCCTACCCAAAGATGACCTGTGTCTTACCTTTACTGACATGTTTTTCAAGAAATTTGTGAATCATCCTTTAGCCCCTACTAAAGCTTTTCCCTCTCTTGTCTTTGATGATGAGAAACTGACAACCATTGAGAACAAGGAAGAAAGATTGTCCATCCTTGGCATGATCTATTAATTTACAGGGTTTTGGTTGAACCAACCCCAACTCAATGAATGTATTTTGAAGGAATGGTAGGATTTAATTACAAGTAGGATTCAAATCCATCCCTTTTAAAAAGGCATATTTATTGTGATATTTGATAACATTAAAGGTAAACTTACAGTTTCTACTGATGAACTATGGTGGGAATGGGGACATCATTTGCTTATGGATCAACCATGGCACCATGATTTCAAATTATATACTAAAATTTTCAATTTAAAACCTATTTGGATTAGGCTTCCCAATCTTCTTCTTCAATTTTGGAATCTTGATGTTTTAATAATAATAGCAAATCCATTGGAGAATTTTAGGGTATTGATGCCAAAACCCTTGAAGGGATTCATTCAACCTATGTCAATATTTTAGTTAATGTTGATATTACTAAGGATTTACCTACACAAATAGATTTAAATGTCAGAAATAGAACATGGATGCATTCCCTAGAATATGAAGGTCTTCCCTTCAGATGTCACAGATGCTTCCAAACTAGCCATTTGCTAAGTGCTTGTTCCTCCCTTAAACATAAAAATACAAATTCTTAGTGGAAGGAAGATGAGCTTGAACACATTATTGTATAAGGTCTAGTTGAAAGAGGAGACAACAACATGACTCATATCCTAGTTCTAGTTGAGTATATGGATCCAAGTGTACAATTAGAGTAAGGCTATAAATGAGATTCAATAATTTTTAATGCTGAGAAAAATATTTTGGCTCGTACACCTTCAAAGAAATTTCAATCCAACATTTTAGAAAAATTAATTTTTTTACCAAATGATTTCCTTGAATTATCCACTCCAATTCTTCTGCTCTCTAGAGGAGGTGGAGATTGGATCATTGTGTGTAATAGAAAAGGAACTAAAGGCAAAAATGAAATAGATCCTTTGAAAATGACCCTTAGATCTTTAAAAAAACATTTTTATCATGGGTCATAGCTTTGTTTTGTTTATTTTCTATTTAGTCATTGAATGGTTATTATTATTTGTTTGTTGTTTTGGATAGCCTTTAATCTTCATATTTGTGTTTTTCTATATGGACGTGTAGTCCATGTGTGATTTTTGTATTAGGTAGGACCCCTTTTCAAAACCCACTTTTATCGTTAATAAAATAATAATTTGAAGTGGATTGTATATTATATACAAATAACAACATAGGTGGTTCATAAATACCCACTGAAAAGTAGAAAGACAACCATAAAAATATTATATTTCAAGTAATCTTGTGGATAATGTTTTGCATAAACAAAACAAGACTTTGTCAATTTACCTTTAACTTAGTTTAAAAAATAATCTTAAATGCACGTTGTTGTTGATAACTTATGATATTTTGATTGAAAATAATCATTTTATTTCATGGAATTTCACCTTGTAGGTGTAAGAAGGTTGAACAAAAAATAATGCAAATGAAAAGGTAAATAATAGAATAAAAATTTGGCATCCAACAAGAAATTGAATTTTGGTAAGGTTCTAATGAACATAACATGAAATTTTATGTAATCATCTCACCAACAAATCATCTACCATAAAGATCATGTTGTGACCCAACTACAAATGTTGCACTATCAAAATGAAAACATACATGACTAGCACTATATTTGCAACAAGAAATATAAGTCTTTATTGAAAATGTTAGATGAGCAAAATATAATGAAATTTCATCCTTTTAATGGATATAAAACAAGTTGAATAGGATATCACAATAGAGTTATATATTAAAAATAATAATTATAGGGTACATTGAAGGATGGAGTGTAACATTTATGGTATACATTAGGGTTCATTTGACTATGATTCATGTTTACAAATTTCAAGCTTCCTTATCTCCTTAATTTGAATCACACAATACTCTATTTCAAGCATTTTCTTCCTCAAATTTTACCTTAACATTCACATTTTTTATTCAATCAACCTCTAATATAACATAAATACCCATATATGTCTAAAACTTGATGTGTATGAGTTTTCATCCTTACAACAAACCACAAATAATTTTTTACGTATTAAAATGCCAAATAAATGAGAAAATGACAATGCATAAACATTTTTAGTATTATCATGCTAAGATATTTTGATTTTAGGTTTTTATGTAGCATTCTCAAATATTTTCTTGAATAAAGTTATTTTTCATGAGATCAAAGATAAAAAAAAATTAAAATAAGAGTTTATATTCACTGTAAAGAAATGAGTCTAACAAGGTAAACTCATAATCTCAATTTTGAGAGTTAAATTTGAGGCAAAATAGAATTAAAAGTTTAGTGTTGAGTAGTTTACTTCTAACTATAATCTTGGAAAGACTATGAAAAAATATTATGGATCAATCGTAATACATCCTATTCATGTCCAAATATGAAAAAAAATAAGCTACAATTTAAAAAGGTTTGAATAAAAACCCAAAGTATAACCCTAACATTAGTGGCTCGGTTTAGCAAATAAAATCATTTAAATCTAATAACATAACCAATACCATCATCAAGAATCATAATAAACTTTTTGAGATTGTAAAATAAATTTAATTAAGAACTTAAATCTTATTTAAGTTTTAAATGTTTTAAATATTAAAATTATTTTTTTCATTAGACACATATTTTTTTCTTGGGTCTATTGACATAACATTAATATGTAAATTAAATAAAGTTAAACTAATTTTGAAGAAATCACTCTCAATAATTTTTCTCCTGACTTAAAATCACTCTCAAGAAGTTATCAACATATATCCCCTTTCCTAAGTCTACTTGACTTCAATTTAGTAGTGCAAACATTCCCAACTGATCTATAATTCATGAAGAAAACTAAAATTTTTAAGACTTTGATGCATCCCGCAAACCAATTAAAAATATTATAAATTATGGTCATTTGTTGTAAAGTACCAAAATTCACCCTAGACTTTAGTCACTCATACAATTATTCCTTATATAATCTTCAATGTCGCCCTTGAATGCAATTTATCTAACCACTCATTGTAAGACTACACCTATAAACTCCATAAAAAATATAGATCCATCCTCACCATTAGAATGGGGTCTCATCCTTTAATTATGATATCCATCCACAAGCTCTCTAAAAAAAGCATTAGTGCAAAAGGGTGCCATATTTTCCAATAGGATACCTCCTCAAGGCCTCATCAAACTCTTCTCCACCCATGAGACCAGCATCAATGAAGATCCATATGGTACTTTATGATGAGACCTGTGAAAACATCTCATGATCCATGTCCTTAACGTTTCCCTAATAAAGTCCACTTTTAAAGGTAGAGAATAGGGAATAGAGGTCTTAATGGACAAACTGACATCAAATAAGGAAGGCAAAGGTGGCATTATTTAACATAAACCCTTGAATCAACTAGACACTAGTGAATACATATATTTTGGAAAAATATGTCTTTTTTATTTACCTCAATGTTTTGAATTGCTCCTCATGATCCTTCATGAGGAGAAAAAAGATTAATGATTGAACAAACAACCTATGCTTTCTTAAATATTATAGAGGATAATGGTCACCCATGGAACCAATTATGAGGGTAGCCATTACACTTCCCCTTTTTCTAATAGTAGGTGTGTACCTTGAAGTGGTAGAGGATTGAAAAACCTAAAAAGTTTGAAAAATAATAATTAGTGAGCCCCAACTTAAAATTAAAGTTGTTGGGTGCTCAAGAATATGAATTTGATGTGGTTCAAAACATATGTAAAGATTTATTAAACCAAGATTAACATTAGATCACCTAATAAAATTAATATCAAGGTTAAAAAGGTTCAAAATTTAATAAAAATATTTACTAATTATGAATATGGATGGAATTCATGGTTAGAAATTTTGTTAGGATGAGGGTTCAAAAAGCTAATCTAAATTAATAACAAGGTAAAAGGTTTATGGAAAAGATAATTACTAATTTTAACCAAGATTGGAAATAACTTAACTTAATAAATTGATCCAAAGAAAAAAAAAATCAATGGTTAAAAGAAGGGAGCCTAGCTGAAAGGTTGTTGATAATAGGTTTCTAGGCATGACCTATACCTAGGCCCTCATATATATTGAGATTAGATGAGTGTTTACTAATATTGATGGATTCCCTCAGCTTTTTTTTTTGAAAATGGTTTTGTACAGAGATAACTCTAGCATCTTTGATGCATATATCATGATTGGTTTTGCATGAGTATTCTATCAGGGCTGATTTTTCATTCCTTTAAAATCTTATATCCACCATGTGTTCATTGATTTTGGTGTGGATGGACCTTCATATTACCCCTATATAAGGGATTCCATAGGAATAATCAACTCTGTAAACCTCGTTATGTAAGCTAAGGTCCATAGTGTCTTTTGTTGATCCTACAACCATAAGTAAATTATTGACAAGGATGAAGGTAGAATGAATATTTTTATGTTTGAAGATTTTAGCTATCTTTTTGGAAATACCTTCAACATACGGAAAGAAATCCACCATGCTACCATCCCTAGACACCTTTTCATTATGCCTTTTGATGTTACTCTTCACTTATTTTAAAACCCTAGAAATTTGTTTACTTGTGTACCCATTCATTATAAAAATCTTTTTTCAATTTTCAATTTCTTCATCTAGGTTATCTTTATCATAAATTTTGAAAGCTACAGTGGCCAAAGTTTTTAAAACTCCTACCTTCTGAGTTGGGTGGTGATGTGAAGAAGCATGAAAATAAAGGTTAGTGTGGGTCTCTTCTTTGTATACCTTCCTATGCACCAAATTTTGGATTCAAATAAAAATATTATCAAAAGAGATAATGGAAACACAAAAATAATGACACCAATAGGAAGGGATAGAAAAGGTAAATCAGTTTGATTAGAATGCTTGTACCATCAACTTTACCTCTTCATAGCTCCAATACAAGATTGAGACTTATGTTCTTCTTACTTGATTTGTTGGATTGCTTCAAGGCTTGACAATGGCTTCAAGTGGCTATGGATGTTGATAATGGCTTGTTGAAGGCTTGGTTGTTGGATGATGTCACTATAGCATGCAATTGCTCCTTCAATTCCTCCTTAAATTGTTCCTCCCCTTGGCCAAGGGAGGGATTGTTAGTTTTATATAATAATGGAGGAAGGTATTATGGTCTAAATTTGAATTTGGGCCATTAAGATCAAGAGTGGAGAATTTTCCATGGAATTTTTAATTTCATGGAATCCTCTAGAATAGAGGATTATAGAGGTTTAGGGCTAAGATGGAAAGATTTCTAGAATTTTCCAACTCAGAAATCTCCTCCATAGGGTCTTAGGGGTTTAGGAGAGGCTAGTGTAGAGTGGTGGGTGGGTAGGTAGATTATTTTGGAATTTAAAATTAGCTAATAAGATTAGAGATTAAGTTAGTCGGTAATAGGCTTAGTTAAGGTTTATTAAGGTGGGATTAATTGGCTTTGGGATATTTTAAGGTTTGATGGGGTGTAGGTATGTATATGGGGGTTAGGCTAAAAGGAGTAGATAAGTTTAAGGGTATAGTAATTAGGTTAAATCAACTAAAATTGGTAAAATTAGTGGGGTGAGCATATTTAAATGAATACATTTTGCCTCTCTTAGAAAGGATGTTGTGAGTGCAGTAAAGTAATGGTCTTTCAAATAAAAATCATAATATGGGATATAATGATAATTGGGGTATGATGCCCCCTCGATGGAGCATGTGAAGAGGACATTAGACCAAGATGGTCACTTGAATAATGATATCAAGGTGGGATTTGGATAGAGATGGTATGAGAAGACCCTGAAGTGGATTTTTAAGATTCCCCAAGTGATTAATGACTCAAGTGATGCGTTTAGGCAAATGATCAGGCTATCTAGAATGTAATGTGATTGTTGTAAGGTTGGATGGTTTCAAGTAGAAGATAGGTCTGGTAGTAAGGACACATGTTACATGAGGCTTGAAAAAGGATAATTGATAAAATAGATTCATTTTTAAAAAAAATTTAGGGCTTACTATGACAAAGGGATGTAAATCCATAGGCAGGATGATGAAGATTGATAAAAATGGTGATAGGATAGGGATAGTGGGGCTAGGGATAGTTTTAGTTGGTTAAAAATAGGATCTAGGTCTGTTACTAGGAAAACCAAAAAAATAGTGGGGGCAAGATAGGATGCCCTGGGATATGGGGTAATGAGATAGGGGAGCTAGATGGGATAGATTAGATAAAATAAATTGGGGGGGGGGGGTCATAGGGGTTGATATAAGCACCAAGGGCAAAATGGGAGAGCTCATTTGCACCCTGAGCTTTTTATAGAACTAGAGCTCAAGCAAACATGATGGATTACCTACTGAGATTAGTAAACTATAAAGAGAGGGTTTGATATCACTAGAGGGCACTAGAGGTTGGACCATAGATAATTAGATGTTGTATTTTGTGTTTTTGGTAAGTTTTTAGATTATTTAAGGTAAAAAATTAGGATTTTTAGTCTAGAGAAAGACAAGCCTACCACAGGTCTACAATCATATGACTAGGCTTTATGCCCACAGTCACATGATTATTGATGAAAATTATGGGATTATCAGGAAAGCAGAAAGTTTGTGGTGGGAAAATAGGCAATATTTTAATCCTACTAGAGATAGTGGTGAGATTGCAATCCCATGACTGGTAAATGGCAAGATTGTAATCTCACAACTAAAAATTAGTAATATTGCAATCATGTGACTAGGGAAAGGGGTGGGATTTCAATCCTATGACTAAAATTCACAAGGTTTCAATCTTGCTATGGAATGGTGGAATTGCAATCCTATGACTATGAAGTCACATTATTGCAATTCTGCTACTAACAAGTGACGAGATTTCCTAAAAAATGGTAGGATTATTGGATGGGGATACATTAAGACAAAAAGAGATGATGGGTAGTTTTAAGGTACTAGGTAGACAATTAGTGAGGGATGATAGGGAGTTTAGGGGGCTACTGGGTAGGGTCATAAGTTGATAAGGGTATAGGGTGTGGGTAGGGATAGGATAGGTGATAAGTGCAGAGAGTAGATTGATGTGTTGTTATGTATGATGTAAGAGTGATTAGGGATCATAAAATCATAGTCACATAATCCTGAGATACTCCATGAGATGTGGAGGGTGACTCCAGCTGAGTACATTATTTTGGAGCTACTGGGTTTGCATGGGTTGGCTATGATGCCATTGATTCTGATTGATAGGACCCTCATCATGGCATTGGTAGAGTAATGACACTTAGAGATGAGTAGATTTCACTTTATCATAGGTGAGATGATAGTGAATTTAGAGGACATATACTAGATTTTCCATCTACCATTATGGGGGAGGAAGATTTACTAGAGGTCACAGACATTGATGCAAACCCTACATTGCTTGGGTGAGAACTTGCAGACTGGAGTCCATGATGGGAGCATATATCTAGACTATTGTAGATAAGAGGGGACACTCAATTAGATTACTCTAGTCTTGATGTCTCTTCTATTTGACATCTTACTACTGGATAAGAGTGACATGTGGTTTCATCTAGGCCTTAGAGATATCATAACAGATATGTTGTAGGAGAACCAAGTTTTTACGTGGGGTTTAGTTATGATGGCCTAGTTGTATAGAGAGCTCCATCTAGGGGCATACAGAGGGGATCACATATTCAGGCCATCAATTTTGTTATAGATATAGAATTGGGAACACATTATGATCCAATGCCTTCCTTATACCTTAATAGATCTGCTACCTAGCCAACCTCTAGTTTTTAGATGAAGGGTGATCATAAGGGTTGTCTTAGGTCATGTAGGTGATATGGCTTATTACCGAGAGGATTTTAACACCCTAACCCTAGATTTGATTACCTAGATGATTTATCACAACGTTACCTTTGGCTGGGATGATGAGGACCAAGTATAGTTTGTGTTAACCTCTTGCTACATCATGGGATGTTGTGATTACATTATTGAGAAATATAGGCCATATTGAGTGCATTGGTAGTTTGGATTTATTCAAGATGTGTTATCTCATTTTTTACTATGATTGGGTAGCTTTAGTGTCATGGAATTTTATGATAGCCATTCTTGATCCTAATGTGATAGTGGCCTATATAGGGTGGTGATACAACCAAGCACTGAGGTGACTTATATATCCTCAATTGGTAGTCAGCAAGGCAATGTGAATGGTACTGATAGCTTGAGCATAGATTCATCATCATGTTTAGAGGAGGGGATAGGTGCCTATACGATCAGTAGTGTATGGGGTTAAAGGATGGGAGGATGTGATGGACATGGATGATGATGATGGGTAAGGACAAGTTGGGGTATATGTGGTGCCCCAAATAGTAGCACCGTAGATACTAGTTTAACCAATGGTATATGGACTACCTATTCAAACAAGTGGAGGTGTAGGGCCCTCACATCCCCCTAAATTATCTAAGGATGAGGCCCTAATTAACAGCCTTTAGGAAAATATTTAGGCTTGAGTGATAGAGATTGTAGGTATATCCTAGGAGAGGGATCAACTCCATGATCACTTCTAGGCCCAATAATCCCAAGTGGATGGGTGGTTGATGTAGGAATAAAAAGCCCCAAATTTTATGGACTCACATTACACAGTGAGAGGGAGACCTTGCCTAGATTTAGATGTAGTTATGATTGCTATAGGGGTAGGTCTCATAGAGTGATGGAAAAATAACAATGTTCTAAACATAGGACATGTATATCTCATCTTTATAGGCCCAAGTTGCTCAATGGGATAGTTAGTTGGGGTAGGCCCAGGCTTAGATTACATCTTTATAAGGGCAATGGATGGGGTCCCTAGTTAGATAGCCTTCCTATAGACATGGATCCAAGAGTTTTAGAGTGATCTGGTGATTTTAGAGAGGGCCCAAGACATGGCAAATATAGGGCTTTAGGGATAGGGGATGGTAAGTGTTATGAGCCAGATTATGTTGATTACTCAGGAGGCCCAATACTATAGGTCTTTATATGAGGTGGTTATTCTATTTGAAAGATGCACATGATACTTTAGGGCCATCTATTCATTGGTTCATTAGCATTCAAGGAGTCAAGGATTGGGGCCACCACTAGCACCCCAACCTTAATTTTTGGATAAATTCTTTTTTATGTATATATCGTGGGGATGTGTTATAGCCCATTGTTTCTCTATGGGCTTCATGTAAACTTGTATATATATATATATATATATATATATATATATATATATATATATATATATATATATATATATATATATATATATATATATATATATATTCATTCTTTGGCATGGATCCCATGTGGATATTATACTCTAATTTGATGATGATACATATATGATGAGCTTATTAATGGTTCCATATGTTATGTTAATGTGATGATGTTCACAAATGTTTATGATGATGACGTTATGGTTATGCTTTATGCTTTCATGGTATTATGATGATGTGACTAATGTTATGTGATGATGATGATGATTTAATTTTGTTATGATGATGCTATTTTTGGTTATTATGATGTTGCATATGATGTTCTTGATGATATGATTTATGATGTGGATGTTAGCTAATGTAATGTCCTTGATGATGATGATGATGATGATGAATATGAGGATACTTTGGTTATGTGATGTTTATGATGATGGGATTTTATTTAATGTGATGGGATATTATGTGATGTTAGTGATACATGTAATAATGTAATTGTGACATGGATCTTATGATGAGATGCAAATGTGATGTTATGTTAATTAATGTTATTTTTTTATTATTACACATCTGATTTTTTATGGATGCCAAATGGTATAGATTATGGATAGGTTATGGAAAATTATTTAAATGTGATGTTTTAAATTATAGATGGATGTTTGTTATATTTTACTTTAAATTTCCCTATTGATAGATGCATAGTGATGTGACTATATTTTATATTATGTTTTTTCATGGATGAATTATTCATGTAGTACATGGGGTGGGATGGACTATGGTTTATGTGTTTATGCTCATGTTAAATGGATTTTATGATGGATTCATGATAGCATGATGCATACATGGGATATGATGGGAATTTTGGTAAAAAAAGTGGTGATTATTTTATGTGTCATTTATCTCTTTTATTCAATAGATGTTTCATCCCCTTGATTAATATTGTAGTCTGAATAGGATTGCTTTTACACCATGTAGGTATAGTGGATGGATGGGAGGGATTTGGTTGTTAGCTGAGGGTAAGATATGGGTATGAGCCAGTAGATATTGGTTTAGGGATAGGATATGGGTGGAGTTAGGATCAGGATCACCTCTTTTAGTATATTGTCAATCCTGTTATGTATGCAATCCATTTTACTAATACAACTTTATGAGACATGTCAATGGTCATGAAGAGGCCTTTGACATGAGATGCATAATGCATAAAGAGGGACTCCATTTAAGGAATGTATTATTGAGTAAATAACCCTTAATGAGTATCCAAGCCATCCTTGTCCCTAGTAAAAATAGTACCAAAGAGTATAATTGAAGCAAAAAAACACTTTCACATCCATGAGCACACACAATCATACACAAAACAACACTCATACATCATATCATGTAGCTAAGTATAACAACAGTGAATGGATATTTGATAGGGAGGAGAGGGGGAGAGAGTGGTGAAGATAGTGGTTAAGCTATCATTGGTCATGGAAACATGGCCAAGTGATGCCTACATAGTCTGAAAAAGACCTCATACCAATGTAGTTCTCATTGGTCGATAGATGACAATAGTGATGATGATGATTGATTATAAAGTGATGAGTATGAGATGTTAGAGATGTCATGGGTAACATTATTTATACTGGGATATGAGAGAGATGATGGGATGAGGGTGATAGGTTAAAGGATATACAAAATTATTTACAATGTGTATAATTTCCCAAGGACTTAGGCTTATGATAAGGCTCAAATCAAAAACTACAAGGGCAAGGGTCTAGGTGACTCTTTACGAATCAAGATCACTGATTTTGTTAGAAACCTTAGGTAGAGAAGGATTTTATTATAGTATGACCCTCCATAATGACAGTGGGAATGGATGGATCGTAGATGTAGGAGAAGGTAGATTTTGTCAAATTGATTGCATGTATTAACTGAGGCTAAAAAAGGAGACATATCTATCAATGAAGACTTATTAAAGGGATGATAAGGATAGTGTGGATGATAGTGATATTTGGGACCTCGAGAAGGGAGACATGGCTTCCCAAGTGGAGAGATGATTTTTAGGAGGATTTCCTTAACAAGTGGTCTTTGGATAGCCCTTTCTTTACCATATGTTGGAGTGATGTACTTACCTAATTGTTACTTTACTTAATGAATTCCCACTATAGATACCAAGGTTGAGGTATCATTACTATGGTTTCAAAAGCTAGTTTTCACAATAGTACTTTCCCAAGGTGCTAGCAAGCTAGTTTTCACCATTGGATTTTTTTTTAGGTATGGGAATGGATGGAGAAGGAGGTACCTTATAGATAGAGGATATAGATGTGGGTACTAGGCATAAAAGTTCTTTAGATGAATAGTATTCATGGGGTCATCTAGCTTGTCTCCATCCAATGTGGCCAACTTGTACACTCTTAACCCATATTTAGCAATGATAACATAAGGGCCAAGCCAATTAGCTTCAAAATTTCCCTTCTTGTCTCTATTTGTATTGGTATTTTTATGATTTTCTTTCAAGACCATGTCACCTATGTCAAATTGTTGAGCCTAAACCTTTTTATGATATTGATTCTTGAGATTATTTTGATAGGCCCATAAATGGTTTAGAGCTTATTATCATTTCTCATCTAAGGTCTCTAATTCTTGTAGGCATTCCTATTAGAGATTATGGTAAGTAATTATGCCATATAGTGAGAGATAAAGAGATGAGAGTTCCACTTTCATAGGAAGTATAGATTTAGATCCATATACCAAGGCATAAGGAGTTGCTCCTATAGGCATACAAACACTGGTGCGATAGGCCCACAAGGTAGGATAGAGTTGGGTATGCTAGTTACACCCAACTTGGTTGACATTCTTTTTCAAGATTTTGATCAATGTCTTATTTTTTGCTTCTACTTAACCATTGCCTTAGGGTTAATATGGGGTAGAGAATTGTTATGTGATATGATATTTATGACATAAGGCTTCCAAATCTTAATTTTTGAAATAATTTTTTTCTATCTGATATTATGTTGGTGGGGATGACAAAATGGAAAATGATTTGATTTAGGATAAACTTGGAGATTTGGAGGCCTATTTTATATGCCAACAACATCTTGTCTACCCATTTAGTGAATTATTATGTAGCTATGATAATGAATTTATGTCTATCTAAGGAAGTGGTATTTATTTTGCTAATAAAATCTAGACCCCATATAGAAAAGGCCAAGGGCTCATAATAGGTTGTAATTTTTGTGCAAAATTCTCATGCTTTTTAAAATCAACACACTTTTGGATGTATTGATATGCATCTTGCTCCATGATTGGCCAATAATATCCCATATGGAGGATATTTTTAGCTAAGGCCATCCCACTAATATGGCCTGCATAAATACCATTATGGACCTCCTTTATGGATTGAGTTACCTCATCCGATGTGAGACACCATAGTAGGGTTCTGTCATAACCACATTGATAGAGTGTGCTACCAAGGATGGTGTAGTAGGTTGTGTAATGGATTAAGGACTTTCATTGATGATGGTTAAGGTCAGGGGGGAGGATGTTGTCATAAAGGTATAGATAGATGTCATGGTACCAGGGTAGACTGGGACTATTGATGACACAAATTTGAAAAGGGGTTGTTGATTGGTGGGTCAGGATGAGAAAATGTTCAATCAAAAAATTCTCCTCTAAGACATCTTCAAGAAGGTCAATCAATGAGTTGAGAGTTGCCATATAATTATATTCCTTTTTACTTCCTCACAGTACTTGCTTAAATGTGATGGATTGAAAACTTGTTTTCAGTTGATCCACCAATTGTTTATAGGGGACTAGTTTCTCATCTTTCATTTGGAATTCTTCATTGACCTATTTTATGATTAAATGAGAGTCCCAAAATACCTATAAGTGTTGGATATTCCATTAGACATCAAGGTTTAGTCTTGATATGAGGGCCTCATATTCGAAGATATTATTAGTGTAGGGGAAAGTAAGATAGAATGATTCTATAATAAGGTCACCTTATGGGGTAACTAAGAAGATGCCTATGCTAGACCCATGAGTAGTGAAGGACCCATCAAAATATAGTTTGTAGCCTTTGTCTTGTGATGTATGCATGATGGACCCATCCAAAAATGATGATATAATTGGATCAATTGATTCTAGTGGTGTTTTTGTATGTTGATCCATGATGACTTGTCCCTTAATAGCCTTTTGATTGACATACTCAATGTCGAATTCACTGAGTAACATGATCCATTTGGCTACCCATATTGTTAACATTGATTTTGATAGTAAATATTTGAGAGGATCAACTTTGGCTATTAACTGCACTTGACTATTGAGCATTAATGCCACAACTTTTGTGATGCAAAGACAACAGCTAAACATGACTTTTATACGGGTGTATAATTTAACTCATGATATGAGTGTCTGATTGAGATAATAAATTTCCTATTTTTTACCTTTATCATTATGTTTATCTAATAATATGCCAATGGCACATAGTGTAGTAGATATATATAGGAGCAACTGTCTTCCTAAAACTAGAGGTGATAAAATAGGTGGATGTGCCAAATATTGCTTTAGACTTTCAAAGGATTTTTGACACTCCTCATTCCAATCAAAACTTTCCCCTTTCTTAAGCAAATGGGTGAAGGGGTGAAATTTATTATCAAGCTAAGAGATGAATCTTCTAATTGCTTGGAGTTTACCTCAGAGGCTTCATAGTTTCTTGAGTGTGCAAGGTGGTGGCATTTCAGTGATGGCTTGGATTTTTTCTAGATCTACTTCAATTCCTCTTCATGAAACAATGAATCCAAATAATTTTTTGGATGTCACACAAAAAACACACTTCTTCGGATTTAATCACACCTTATATTCTCATAGTCTCTTGAATATCTTTTGGAGGAAAACATGATGTTTAGATCATAGTTTTGACTTTCCCAAGATATCATCCACATAATCTTCCACTATGTCATGCATCATGTCATGTAAAATGTTAGTCATTTCTCATTGATAAATGGCCCCTATATTTTTAAGGCCAAATGGCATGACTTGATAGCAAAACATACCCCATGGTGTAATAAAATCTATTTTATGTTGGTCTTTAGGTGAGATCTTAATCTGGTTATAGCCTAAAAATCCATCTATGAGGGATAATATTTCATATCCTAATGTTGAATCCATGATCATATCAATGTTGGGTAGTGGGAAGTCATTTTTTAGACATGCCTTGTTAATGTCTTAGAAATCTATACATATATAAATTCTTCCCTATGGTTTAGTAATAGGAACAATATTAGATATCCAATTGGAGTATTCTATGGGGTGGATGAATAATACTTCCAAAAGCTTTTGTAATTCCTCCTTGACTAGTAGTGCCACCTTAGGATGTATTTTATACAATTTTTTATTTATAAGTTTAGCATTAGGATGAACGTCAAGATGGTGGACCACTAATGAAGGGTCTAATCCTATCATATCTATGTAGATCCAAGAAAAGATGTCAATGAATTATTTTAATAAGGCAATTATAATTTCATGCTCTGAAGGAGTAAGCAATGCCCCCAATTTGACTATTTTGGGATGTTCCTTTGTCCCAATATTGATTTCTATCACCTCCTCAACAAGTGAGGGTAACTGCTCTAGGAAATAAGGGGGATATTTGATCTTTGGCATGTCGAAATCAAAAATTCCAAGAAACTCCATATTGATATCAAGGTCATCTTATGATTGAATGGAATTAAATATAATGTCATCCAATTTTATGAGAGGCTCTTCATTATCTTTGAAACATTCTTCTTCTTCTCACACATGGAATTTTTCTTGTTCTTTGAAATAAGATGATTCACATAAATGGATGGAGAATCCTCTTTTATGATCACTAGATGGCATGGAAGTCATTTCCCCCAAATTTTCAAGGATATCCTCATCATTTTAGAACATATCAAAGGTAGGATTTTGCTTAGAGTCCTAATTTATAAGGGTGGGGAAATAGAGGGAGATGTTGATGGTGGATATGGTGGTGTCAAGGAAAAGTTTTGTGGTAGACAACTCTTCAAAATGACTAAGAACATATCTTATTTTGATATCTTCATTGGGGAGTGACAGCTCATTGGTTAAGATAGAATCCATGATGATATTGATCAAGTCACTATCATATGGTTTGTAGCCTAGACCATAATAGGATGAATTTTACTGGACTTCAATTGGCTCTTGTCATCTTTGTTATTATTTACCTAGTCTTTTTCCCTTATAATTCATGTTTTCCATCATATGATGGACCTTGGGATAATGTTGCTTGGATGAGATGATAACGTCATCATCAAGTAGTATCCAAGAATCATCTCCATCTTCAACATACTCATCTAATAGAAGTCATGTTCTTTCAAAAAATGTAGACCCAAACTAATACTAAATGGGCCTATCTTCTCTCTTATCGGGGGACCCATAGTTATTGGGGGATAATGGAAGATGACCTATACATAAGATTTTATATTCATTTCACCATAGCCAATGGGTGTGATTTTTAACTTGGCAAACTCTGGTGTGGGAGTAAATGTGGAGGTTACTTGATCAGGAGAAATATGTTTTGAAGCCATTGGAATAAGGATGGTATTTTTAGTGTGATGAGGTGGGGAGATAGATTAATCCATCTGACAGCTATGATGGTCAATGACCCTAAGAATAGTTACCTCCATGCCTAAATGGGGAAACTTGAGACATTAATGATGGGTAAATGGAATGACTTTCATTTCATGGATCCAAGGTCTCCCAAGAAGCATATTATACATTAGATCCACATTTACTACATGTACCAAGGTTTGATGCACTATAGGTCCCACAATGATAGGGAGATAGATAGACCCTATTGATGGCCTTTCATTATCATCATAAGACTTTATCATAATTAAGGTGGGTCCAACTAATGACTTAGAGTACCCTAAATTATTTAGGAAGTCCATGTTAAAAAAATTGAGTGTAGATCCTCCATTTATAAGGATGAAAGAGATGTGATTATGTGTGATGGTGACTCCAATGTATAATGGATAATTCTGATGGGGGATAATTGGTGACAAGTCCTGAGCACAAAAGGTATGTTATGGAGAAGGTGATAGGTGTGCTAAAAGTTCTTTGAATTGATTTGTATCTAGGTCACTTGGTACCATTAACTCATTAAGTACTTGGTTTAATATGTCCCTATGTAAAGTGGATGTCTTAAGAAGTTCCATGAAGGAAATTTGAGTTGGGGTCTTTTCTAGCTGTTGAATGATATCAGATGATTTCTTTGACCCATTAGCCATTTTATTATAAGAATTCCCATTAGGTGCAATGAATGACGTAGAGGGTTGTTGAGAAGGTACTATAGGAATGATAATTTTATTACACTAGGTAGCGATGGAGCAATCGATGGTGGCTCGATTAATTTTTAAGATGGGAGAGGTAGATGGTGTGGACTTGGGAATTTGGTAGATATTTATGGTATTAATGTAGTGATAGGGGAAAACATGATAATTAGTGAAATTAGAGGATGATGCCTGACCCTGGTCTCTTTGGGGCTTCTAATTCCTTTATTCATGCTTTGGGAGAGGATATTTATAGATTCCAAGTTGTCTATTTCCTGATTTATTTGGTGCAAGCTCTCCTTCAAGTTTTATGTCTCCTTTCTCAATAAAATCTTGGACATAATGTTTCAATTACATGCAATTTTCAGTGTCATGCCCCTTTACCCTATGAAATTTGCAATATTCATCTTCATGATACCAATCGGGTTTAGGTTGCCAGTTATCCATGGGTCAAATTTTTAACAGAGTTATCATATTAGTTTCAATTAATTATTTCAAGATAATTTATAATGATACCCCCAAACTGGTTAGGGGTCTTTTCTCGGTATGAGGTTTTGGTCTCCCTCATAGAAATTTGATGGTGGAGACATTGGAAGGTTATGTGAAACTCTTTCATTGGATGGCATACACATGTTGAGCTTTGAAATTTATCACTCCATCACCTACAACTTTCTTATTTTTATTAAAGACCTTGGGTTTGTTAGAGAAGGAATTTTCTATATTTTGGTTTTGCTCATTATGAAAGTATAACTTGATAGTCTCTTTTTCAATAAGATCATTTTCAATTTGCATTCCCTTCACTGTGATTTCATCAAAGGTATTTACACATTGCAATTTTATTTGATATTTGAGTTCTATGTTAGGTTATCGACAAATATTTTAGCTAATGCCTTTTTGGGTACACTGCATCTTAGTTGACTCACCAAGCCTTGCCATTTTTATAGGAAGTATATGAGGCTTCCCCATTCTTCTATTTTATGTTATAAAGTTCAATAATAGATATGTCATACTCTATGTTGAAGGACAAATGTCTAAAAAATTATTTAGTCAGATCTCCAAATTTTAAGATCAACCCTTTAGGTAAATGCATGAACCATTTGAGGGCTAGTCCGATTAAACTCTTGGAGAATAGTCCTAATAGATAAGCATCCTCATATGCAACCTCATGACAGGCAACATATAATTTTTGTACATGGTCTCTTGGATCACCCTTTCATTGGTATTTCCCAAATTTTGGAACTTCAAAATGTGGGGGAAAAGGGACTTATAAGATGTTGATATCTAGAGGTGATGAAAAAAATCCTCATATTTGTGTTTAAGGGCTTGAGACTAAGTATCCACTTGTTGTAAGGTTTCTTTCATCATTTTCCATTCTTGGGAAAAAGTGGGATCCCTAAGTGGATTGAGGGGTTGATTTTGACTTCCTTGTGGAAGATGGGTAGGGCGCTATTAGTGGTAGCATGATTGGTGTGATTGAGGGTATTGGGATTGTGATTAACATTATCAAGGTTTAGGGAAGTGTTAGAGGTGTGGGTGGTGTGTTGTGGTGATAACAGCTTTTGACTATGGAGGAGGAGGTTGATTTGATGTGTCAATTGATCTAGGTGGTCTTTTATGGTAGCTTACCTCCTATTAGCATCAACATGTTTATTAACAAGCGATAGTTGTTCTTTCAAGAACCCATGGTCTACCTTTTGATGAACATGATGCTGTGGGGACTCATATGGGTGGATGATGTTATTTAGATGAGCACGGTCATAATTTGAGGGCAAGGTGGCCCTACTTTCTATGGTTTGGGCTAATACTTCATCTCACTTCTCATATAAATAATGGTCGATGAGGTGATGTACATCATCATTATGGAGGATATTTTTCCTATCATTCTCTACTTGAGGTGAGGGGATGTCATTGTGAAATCCCTCATACTCTTGAGTTGGGTCATGGATCCTAACATTGTTGTCTTGATTTGAGCCTTGTCCTAGGTAGAGTTGAGATCAAGTTTGGATGGCCATTATAGAAGAGCAAAAAGATGAGATGTGATGGGGTATGATATGGATGTTTTGAATATTAGTTTTAGACCAAAAGATTAGACTACTAGTGGTCAAGGATTGGGATTATTTGATGGTTAAGATAGCTAGAAATTATCAATAAACAAGAGTCTTTCAATAAATCAATCTAGCAAGGATAGGAAAAAAGTGATGGGATCAAATATCATAATCAACTAGAAAATAGACAAGTGGATGGGTACTAAGGAACAAAGATTCTTGATAGAGAGAAAAGGATAAGGATGGGTGCTAGATTGAGACCTTTTAAGGCTATGTTTAAGAATAATTTCAAGTGATGATGGGATGTTAACCAATGATACATGAGGGATGATTGACCACTAATAGTTTGGTCCTTTGTTAATAACCAATATCCAGAGTGGGGATGATAAATGGATACGTATGTGAAATATATATGTTAGAATTAGCTAAAGGATCTAATGAATATAATAAAAAGCATAAATAAGAGATTAAAAAATAATAGTAATAAACAATAATTTTATATATGAGATAATAATAGAAATGAATAAATAACTCAAACATGATGAAATACTTTGATAATTCAATATTAATTTGATATAGAATGCATAAATAACCATTGCTTATATAGAGCAAGGTGTGCATGATAAAGATCAGGGAACTCACACAACAAATGTAGTTAAACTAATATATGTCTACATGAATAGTGGAGTGTAAATCCACACTAACAAGATAGGTGTCCAACTTGTGTAAATGATCAATGTAAGTTGAATACTAGTTAAACAATCTTATTCTATCTTACCTTGAATAGTGGAGTGGAACTCCATTGTAATAAGATAAGTGTCTAAGTTAACTACTAGCTAAGCAAGCTTATCCTATTTATTAAAAAATATTAATAAACATAATAAAATAATTACAATAAGTAATTAGTGTACCAAAATAATAAATACAAGTAAATGCAATAAAGCAAATAAATGCACCAACACCCCCCATAGCTTAGTTAGGGCTATGCAGATAAGAGACCTGACAATGTGTAGCCATATTAGGTATTTGTACAAATAGATGAGGAAAGGAGAAAACCCAAAGTAAAAAAACTCCTCAAAATGAAGTTCTAAGATACCCCCCCTAAAGAATTGATGTCCCCTAAATAACTGAAGTCCTACACCCCCAAAAGAGATCGCAAGTGAAGATACTTGCTCTTAGTGAAAGGTTTGGTGAAAATATCTACAATCTACTTCTCCATAGGACAATATTGAAGATCAATGATCTCTACCTGAATCAGCTCCCTGATAAAGTACATATGTATCTCTATGTGTTTGCTTTTTTTATGATGAACTAAATTATTTGAGATTTGGATAGTGCTCTGGTTATCATAGTAGATGATCAATGGCTTCTAAAATGGAACACCAAGATTAGTGAGAATATTTTGAAGCCAAATAGCCTTAGTAATGGCATTAACAGTTCCACAATACTCAACCTCTATAGATGAAAGATAAATATCATTTTGTTTCTTGCTCTGCCAATAAATTGGCCTAGATCCGAAGTGAAAGCTATAACTAGAAGTGGACTTATGATCATCATAATTGCCATCTTAATCATAATCTATCTATCCCACTAAATATAAATATGTACCTATTGTATAGTGAATCTTGTATCTAATAGTGCCCTAAATGTAGCTCAAAATGCACTTGGTAGCTCTCCAATAAAGCTCATGTGGTGTCTACATAAAGCATGAAACCATGCCAACTACATATGAAATGTCAGGTCATGTATGAGTTAGATAGATGAGGCTACCTACAAGTTGGTGATATAATGTGACATCAACCAAGGGAGTGGAAAAATGAACCTCGAGTCTAAATCTAGATAAAAAAAGGAGTTAGTGTAGGCCTACAATCAGCCATGTGAAATCAAGTTAACAAGTCCATGGCGTACTTGGGTTGTGAAAGTATAATATTGAAAGAAGACTGTGATATCTAAATCCCAAGAAAATATTGCAATAATCCCATGTCTGTCATAGAAAACCTATCATGAAGTGCAGTCTTAACACTATTGATGATGGATGTTGTGCTCCCTATAATATTGATATCATCAACATAGAGCACCAAGTAAAATAGTGAATCCTCTTAGTGTAGAATGTAGACATTCAAATCAAATTGACATCTTAAGAACCCAACAAAGAGAAGAAATGTGTCCATCTTAGAATACCAAGCCCTAGGGGCTTGTTTTAGACCATAGAGAGACTTATTCAAGAATCATACTAGTGAATAATCTTGAATGAACCCCTCTGGCTACTCCATATAAATATCCTCATGAAGAAATGACATCCATCTAATGTACAACCCAACCATGAGTCACACCAATAGCTAGTAGCAAGTGAATAAAATTCATATTAGCAGCAGGAGCAAAGGTTTCAGTAGAGTTAATGTCTTCTAATTGGGAAAACCCTTTCGCTACTAAGTGTGCTTTATACTTATCAATATTTATATTTGCTACAAACTTATTCTGATATATCCACCTACATCATACTAATTTTCTTCCCTTAGGAAGAGGGACAAAATCCAAATTGTTATTCCTAATCAATGAGTCATACTCTTCTTCAATCACTGAATCTCACTCAATTGTCCTTGTGGCTTCTTGAAAAGACTATGGATTAGAAGTTGTGGCAATGTAGGAATGTGGAAGATCATGTTGTGATCATGTTTTCCTTCTATCTAATGGATCCCTAACAAGAGGGTCTTCATCTTCCAAAGTGTGTCTAGCCCATAAAAGCATCAATGGGCAAGGATCTAGAGGAGGAGTATGAACATGACTTGTTAAACCCTTTTGGGGAGGTATTAGCTCATCATTTCTATGAGTAGATGAAGTAGGAGTATCACCATCATTGATATTTGATTCTTCTAAGGAAGAAGAATGAGAAATGTTAGAAGACAAGTCTGAAGGACTTTCTTCAAAGTAAACACTTCTCACTATAATAAGCTCATGTGAATCTCGATTAATGAGCTGATATCCCTTAACACCATCAAGATATCCCACAAATATGAAATTTTAGCTTTGTTTTTCTAAATAAAGATGTTTATCTGAAGGTATATGATCCCATGTTGGACTACCAAAAACTCTAAAATGATGCACATCTAGCTTCCTATTACACCAAGCTTCAAGAGGTATTATCCCATTTATATATTTATGAGGAACTCTATCTTATATATATGCAACACAATTAATCACTTCTACCTAGTACTTAGGTACTAATGATTTTGCATGAATCATACAACTTGCCATCTCTTCTAAGAATATATTCTTCTACTCTACTACACCATTCTGCTGAGGTGTGTATGCAACTAATTGTTGAAGATCAATTCCTTTAAGAGCATAGAATTATTCAAACTTATTGTTCACATATTCCCTCCCATTATCAGTTTAGAGAATCTTGACATACTTCTTAGAATGTTTCTCTATTAGAGCTTTGAAATCTAGAAATCTATCAAATACTTCACTCTTGAGTTTTAAAAAATAAACCCAAGTATATCTGAAATAGTCATCAATAAATGTGAGAACACAACAGGTTTTACTAAAAGACAAAGTAGGTAATGGACCAACTAAATCACTATGAACAAGTTTGAGGACTTGTGTAGCTCTCTAAGCCTTCCCTTTATCAAACTTATCCTCTGGATGTTTACCTAAGACACAACCATGACATACACCCCCTAAAAACTAAATCTATATAAGTCTTATAACCATCTCCTACTAACTAAGCTGCTATAAATAGTAGTAGTTTAGATGAGCAAACCTCTCATGCCATAACTTGCTCACTAAATCAGTCTGTGAGAGAAAAGTTGTAGAGGAAGACTGAGGCACAAAGTGGGAGAATGAATAAAGCCAAGTATTATTATCAACTTTTCCCACTACAACTAAGGCATTATTCTCCAATTTTTTGATTGATACAGAATCAGGGGTGAACTCAACTTTCATACTAGTATCAAAGTGAGTGATTTGGTAGACAGAAAGAAGGTTAGTTGATAACTCTAACACATAGAAGAAATACCACTATCAACATCAACTATATATTTTCCTATAACATCTACCTTCGAGTCATCACCTATGAGAATATGAGGCAAAGAACTTGGTTCTAATCTAGAAAAGTGTTCTTGATCAGAACCCATATGGTACAAAGCACTTGAGTCAATGACCCATGACTTGGGAGAATTTATCATTGCAACTAGTGCCATAGCTTTCCCTTTCCCTGAATTTGAAGGAGTGGAGAAATCCTTTGAAGAGGATTGATTGATGTTATTCTTTTTTAGTAGACCCTTAAGTTCATTAATCTCTTTCTTCCAACAATCTTGTTCACTATAAAACCCCTTTTTTCAATAAGGGAAAGGAGTGCCAGTCCTTTTTTTTTAAATCCCCTTTCTTATTAGTGGATTTATAATCCCTTTATGAATAAGATTGTTTCCCTTTATTCTTATCTTTTTGTGACTTATTTTGATTATTTTGCTTCTTTTTACTTGAAGTTGTATTTGATGCAGATGTTGAAACTTGTTTATGCTGAGGTTGACTTGTAACTAGAGCTTGAGATTTAGATGACTTGATTAGACCCATAGCTATTAAATTTTCTTGTTAAGCCATTAGAATCTCAGAGAATACCTTAAAGGTGGGCATTTGATAAGATGTGCTTAATGTGAGCTAATGAGTCTGAAAGCTAGAAACAAATGATGAATATTTAGGACCTAATTTGTGCAAGGCACTAAAAATCAATTGAATATATTTTTTTTTATCAATTTTAAGTTTAGAAAGTTTTTCTCTAAGATCTATGACTTTAGTGATGTAGTATTGTATTATAGCATAATTTTTAGGATCCAAACTAGTAAGTTCATTATCAATTTGATAACCACAAAGTTCATCTATTTTGATAAACAATAATGTTAATTTATCCTAAGAATCTTTTAGAGTTATACATTTGTCAAGATGGAAATTCAAATCTAAAGACATGTAAGACTGAATGCATCCAATTACTTTAGTAAAGAGAAAGTGTTATAACTCTTTTGCATCAATAGGTGGAGTAAGAAGAGTTGTTATGTAAGACATATATCCTAGCATCATTAATACATTACAAGCATTATATATACATGTATTATAGTTATATGTTATTAATAGTGGGAACTTAGGATTCTCCATGATGCAATCAAAAAAAATTTTGTCACAAAGCAGAAATCAAAGTACAAAACACACGATAAAACCCCCTTGAATTACTTAGTTTTATCTCACCTAGCAATTATTTTTGGCACTTTATGATTGAGTGCAACTACAAGGTTGGATTATAATTTTTCCAATTTATAAAAACCTCATTTAGGCCATCTAATCTAAAATTACAAAAAATATGCACTTTATTACAAAAATTTCTACACCAATGTGTTTTGCTCAAAAAAATATTAACTTTCAAAAAAATGAGACCTCAATTTGAGGTCGTATGTGAAATTTATGAGCCTCTAAAGTTGAAAAATTGAAGATGGGCAAGATCTGCTATATAAAAATCTGAATTCTATGAAAATATGGAAAAATTAGGAAAAGACTAAAAGTAATAGTGAAGATCATAAAATTATAAGCTATTTCAAAAAAAATTGCTCAAAAATACCTCCCAGTGTTCAAATGGTAGGCTCCCAAAGTTTCCCATTCAAATCTGCCTACTAATCCATGAGGCTTGCCAAATAAAATAAAATAAAATTGGTCTACATAGTCCATATGGTCTGTATGACCATACTTGGGAGCAAAGACAACATTTATCTTTTGGGGTGACTGTGTCCAAATTGGATAAATTTTACATGGATCTGTAGGTTTTGACATCTTTTGAATGCAATCGTGGGGTCCATTTTACTCAAAAAATCTTATATTTTTAGGTAACCATTATATTTGAATGTGGTGTTTCTGGATCAAACCCTTGCCAATCTTGCCTCCTGTGTCCAATTTAGACAAAATTGTAGATGATTTTGACTATCTCAAGTACTCTGAACTCAATGGTGAGCTTATAAATTCTTCATAAATCTCCAATTTATACTTTTATAAAAAATTAGAAAATCGATGCTATATCTATATATTTTCTCTTGAATATTTAGCAATATATAGATTCAAGATAGCTCTGGTACCATGCTATAATTAGCTACAGGATCTGATGAATCTAATAGAAAACACAAATAATAATAATAATAATAATAATAATAATAATAATAACAATAATAATAATAATAATAATAATAATAATAATAATAATAACAATTGTATATTTGAGATAATAATATAAATGAATAAATAACTCAAATATGATAAATTACTCTGATAATTCAATATTAATCTATTATAGAATACATAAATAGCCATTTCTTATATAGATCAAGATATGCATGATAAATATCAGGGAACTCACACAAGATGTGTAGTTCAACTAATATATGTCTACATGAATAGTGGAGTGCAACTCCACACTAACAAGATAAGTGTCTATCTTGTGTAAATGATCAACATAATTTGACTACTAGTTAAATAATCTTATCCTATCTTACCCTAAATAGTGGAGTGGAACTCCACTGTACCAAGATAAGTGTCTAAGTTAACTACTAGTTAAGTAAGCTTATCCTATCTGGTACAAATTATTAATAAACATAATAAACTAATTATAATAAGTAATTAGTGCACTAAAATAATAAATAATAAATAAAACTAAATGCAACAAATCAAATAAATGCACCAACAATATATAAGTCATAGGTGTGGGAGATATTGGACAAGGACTATGTCTCAAGATAGGTAGATGGGGGAGAAAATGAGTAAGACAAAAATAAAGCCTAGACGAGTGGTATACACAAGGGGGAAAGGATAACTAGGGTAGATTCAATTATTTATAATAATAGGAAAAAAATGGATATGAATGATTAAATATGATATATGGATAAATAATTATGTGATATAGGTCAAAAAGATAAATGGATTATATGTGGGTGAAGGATGATTTATGCATGATAAGGGTTCAAGAATGGCTATAGAGGGATGGCAAACTTATATAGATGGATTATGGAATGATATGGGTATGTATATGGGATCTAGGTGAATGAGGTGTATTGGGTGAGGATAGAAAGATAAGTGGGAGATGGGTATATGGATATAGATATGTGATATGGATAAATATGTGATATAGATATATATGTGGGTGATCAAATATGGATCAATATGCTAAAGGGGGATGAATTATATGGGTGGTCTATGGGAGGATATGAGTGGATATGAAAATAGGATGGGGGAGGGGGGGTGGGGTCGATGTGGAGGGGGAATGTGGAATGTCAAATATGGATCGGTTACTAAGGGTATGAGCTATATGAGTGATCTATAGAGGAATATGAGTGGACATATGATATTTGAATAAGTGGAAGTGGATTTGATGAGTATTAAATACTAAATAAGGGATGGACTATGGATCAATTAATCAAGTGATATGGGATGGATGGTCTAAAGACAATATGGATGGGGTTATGATATAACAATGATGTGGATGGGGAATCTATCTAATTGTTAAAATATGATAAGATGGAATAATAGAGATGGGGTGAGACAAGATAAGATAGATGTTTTAAGATGCAAAATAAAATAAAAAGGAGATTGATGAGGATGGAATGTAGATGATAGAATGTCCTAGGATATGGGCAAAAGGGATAAACTTATGGTGATATATGTAAATGGTAGATAAGGCAAAGATAAATGTAGGTGGAAGATGGGTGATTAAGGATATGGGGTTTCTAGGATGTGTCAAACTAAGGGATTATAAAAAGGTGTGGAAAACGATATGGTAAACAAAGACGCGAGTTGGATTCTAAGACTATGGGGTGGGTAGATATGCAAGCAAAAGTGTGGGATCTAAGTGCTTATGGGATGAGTAGGATGTGATGCTCAAAAGGACTATGGATGGATAGGGATCTTTATGGATGATAACCTATGAAGGTGGATGAAAGGGATGATGATGAAAGGGATATCGAAAAGAAGAAATAGACAATGATGACAAGTAATGGATAGGAAAGTGGATGTGGATAGAAGAAAGTGGTTACAAAATGATACTAGGATGGGGAGAGATGAATCCTATATGGTTTTCTAAGGTTATGTACACACATAATTCAAGGGTATGGTAGACTCAACTTATCAAACAACATGGGTCTTTTCACATCACTCAAGCAATCATGCATAAAGACAACCCTATTTAGTAAACCATAAGTGAGTGTAACTCGATGTCCACACCATATAATGGCTACAAAAGTGAGGTTGTAGGTCAGTGACCCATACAAAATCAACTAAATCCTCTCAAACTTTCTTGCTCTCAATGATCACTTGGGAGTTGATAATGATGCCAGTATTGGAACACCTATTACAGCCAAAATCTCCTACTCTAAGGTATCTAAAAGGTTCTAGGGGAGTCCTTGATATATGCGATGGTACGATGGGGCTTGAGTCTATATAGGAGGTTGTATGATTGCCTTGGTATATGGACTTAATCATCTTCACTCCATAAAACCCTTTATGAGGAATTTCACTTAGGCCATAATGACAATGCTTTCTTGATTTTTATACTCCATTGGAACATAGAGTGTGGTTAGCACGTAGTGGTGAAATCTATGATACTAACCCCTATAGACTATGGCATGTGTGTGGTGATGAAATCCATGTCACGTGCTATCCTAAGGGAGGGCTTAAAAAATAAATCAAGTTCATGATATAATTAGCTTACCCCTTCTAATTACCTATGTGAGCTTCACATGATATGACAAATTATTCACAAACACAAGACACTCACACAAGAATAAGTAAGTATAAGCAAGAAGGATCTAGTTAAATTCAAATCAAAATTTTGTAATTATGTTATTGTTAAGAGAAAAATAAATCAAGATGGCACCCCTCCCTACAATCACAAAGGATTAGAAACCAATAGGGGTGCCTAAAAAGCCCTTTGAGACCTATAAAAAATATTAGTCAACTGATTACTACAATCCCACAAGTAGACAAGGCAATACCAAAACTAGAATAGACAATGCCACTATTGAGATCCAATATCGTTACTAAAAATTAGCGAGATTATCTACACCACTACTAATGGGATCAATAAAATTGCTACTCAGGGATAGATTTTACTAGCAACATTGCAAAATTTAGACTACCTATAAAATTTATCTTAATTAAGTCTAAAGAGTCTATGGATTAAAATTAATTACAAGGCCTCATTTTTAATACAATTAATGATATATAGGATACTAAAAAGCCTAGACTAATTTTGAGAATCTTATAACTAGCCCTAAATATGCTATCCTACAATACCACTATTTGGACTAACAATCCTGCTATTTACAAGTCAATCCCACAATTGTCAAAGTAACGGTATTACAAGTTTGCCTCAAATCAATCAAAGGGTGTTTTCTAGTAGTCTCTATTGATTTTTGATGGTCCCTACAAGGTAGAAAGTTCCTATGAGCTAAACACTCAGATTGAAAAATAGCCATAAATAAGATGCAAAGAGCAATACTTGTTAGGGTAAGTTTGATCAAAAATGATATTTGGGCCTAAAATGATGCTTGAAAAGATCTATTGTACCCAATATTTTTTTCCTCTTGCTGATGGAAACCAGAGTGAATATTGATGAGGAAGCAAAACTAATCAAGATAGGAACCTTACCAGTTTATGATGACTAGACAATATTTCTAATAAAAATAACAATACTGCTACTTACAGGTTAATACCACTATTAGTAGAGTCAAGAGATTATTGAAAACTAGAAAAATCCACCCATTGCCTTAAAGTGGTCTTTTCAACTCCTTTTCTACACACAAGCCAGATTATCAAGGACAAATAGGCTATAAAAACATAGTGAGGTACAAAGCTAGTGATATTATGAAATTAACCCCTATTTCCTGTAATACCACTACTGGGATCTGTAATATCACTATTACTAGTGCAATACTACAATTGAGGGAGTGCAGTATTGTTGAAAATAGATCAAATTACTTTATTCTAGTAAAATATCACCCTACCTACACATAGAAAACAACACACCTACTAGCAAGGACATAGTTAGATTAGGGTTGTCAAAACACAAGACTCTCAACAAGGGATAATACTACCACTAGAATCATCAATAACATGACTATCAGGGCAATACTATGACTATCAAAGTAGCGGTATTGTTGAAACCTAAAACCTTGCTAAAATCCCTAACCACTAATAGTCTTACTAACAATACCATGATTTGAGATGACAATGCCACAATTTGGGTCGTCAAAACTTCTACTTGTAGGATAAAACCATGACTTTTTTGAAACATGTGATAATGAAAAATTTAGCCTTGGTTTCTCATCCATTTGGTCTTACAATAACTTGAAAAGCTTCCAGCAAGTATATTAACCTAAATAAGAGGGTTTGGTCCCACCATGGTCACCAAAATGTGCACCAAATTTGGGATTCAAACAAAATATTATCAAAAGTGATAATGGAAACATAAAAATAATGACACTAATATGAAGGAATAAAAAAGGTAAATTAGTTTGATTATAATGCTCTTACCATCACCTTTACCTCTTCATATCTCCAATCCAAGATTGAGACTTGTGTGTTTCTTAATTAATTTGTTGGATTGCTTCAAGGCTTGATAATGGTTTCAAGTGTCTATTGATGTTGATAATGGCTTGTTGAAGGCTTGGTTTCTTCATGAAGTCACTATAACATGCAATTGTTCCTTCAATTGTTCCTCCCCTTGGGCAAGAGAGGGAGTGTTAGCTTTATAGAATAATGGAGGGAGATCTTATGGTCCAAATTTGAATTTGGGCCATTAAGATCAAGGGTGGAGGGTTTTCCATGGAATTTTTAATTTCATGTAATCCTCTATACTATTCTAGAGGTTTAGGGCTAAGATGGAGAGATTTCTAGAATTCTCCAATTCTAAAAATCTCCTCCATATAGTTTTAGGCATTTAGGAGAGGCTAGTGTAGGGTGGTGGGTGGGTAGGTAGATTATTTTGGAATTTAAAATTAGCTAGTGGGATTATGGATTAGGTTATTAAGTAATATTCTTAGTTATGGTTTATTAAGGTGGGATTAATTGGCTTTGGGATATTGTAAGGTTCAATGGGGTGTAGGAATGGATATGGGGATTAGGCTAAAAGGAGTAGATAAGGCTAGGGATAATAACAATGGTGAGTGATGTAAGCTAAAGTTTGAATAATTATAAGGATATATATGGATTTTAATTGATCTATATTATAGGGAACATGAGATGGTGACAAGTGTCATATGTTTTACTTTGAACGGTGACTATTGGCATTTGAATTAGCAAAGGGAAAAGTAGTTTGTAGTATTTTGCTAATATCTTTTAATCAAAGAAGAATTTGATGATGGAATAACAATCAAAGTTGAATAATAATTTAGATAAAATCTATAGAATTTTATTATTTTTTAATGTTTTTAAAATTTTATATATTAATCCTCAAACTTTACTATTTATTCATTCATGGTGTTACTTTGTACAAGACTATTATTTGAGTAAATTGTGATTTAGAAAAAGAGTATTTTTGTAGATGTATTCATTTGAATATTTATTAGAAGTCATATGGATTGTACCCATGGATTTTAAAGTGATATTGTGTTCTTTTTTTTCTCAATTAACTTATAAATGGGTAATAGGTCTCCATGAGACATATAAGGGTTACTAAGGCCTAATTGAAAGGTGTAACTACTTAAATGTGACCTATGGATGATATGGTTGACCTCTGATAATGAATTTGAGGTATGTATTAGCATGATATAATTATTAAGGTTTAATACAAGTATTATGTCTAACCTATAATTTTATATTCATGAAGACTCTATAAAGATTGAAAGTTAAGGTATTGGTTTTGAGATTAGATGAGTAAGTGTTGAGAGAGTAGAAGATAGAGGTGAAGGAAAGAGATTAGAGTGAGTGTGCATAGTGGATGGACTAAATAAAAGAGTAGTTTGAGGATTTTTTTTATTTCATAACAATTATCATGTACATTGGTAGATTAAGGATGAGTGAAGAAGTTTAGAGAGATCTAAAAGGGTGTTTGGATGCATTGTTTGTATGAGCAAGTTTGAGTATATATGAAGAGTTGAAAGAAATGTGTTATAAATTATTTATCCATCATATTAGAAAGTAATCAGACTTATAAATATGTTGATTTCATAAGTGTTATGTGGGTTTTCAACATCTAGAATAATTTGGCACTTGTTTATGTTGAACATGGTCATTCATGTCTAAGGTTTTCATTGATGTCAAAGAGAGTATGTGGTAGTAGTACATGAATGATAAATAAATTATGTTTGATAGATTAGATAAACATGACAAATGTGTAGGTATATAAGGACAAAAAAGTTGTGAGGCATCCATAAATGTCTTGGTGAAGTTCTGGTGTGTCATTTGATCATTTAGAAAGAGAAACATGCATATTGTAACTTAAGAGAAGCCAAGTCATCACTGTACATCATGCAGATATAAGTAATCTATCAAGTTTATGAATTTTATGTAGATAATTAGAAAGTTAAAATTGATCAAATATTTTCATGGAGATGTTATCTATAGTTCCAAAAAGGTACTCTAAAGATTTAGAGTCTTGAAGTGTTTTCTAGTTCAATATATAAACCTTCAAAGTTACTCTAATAGACTATGATAGACCAGAGACCATCAAGTTTAACTATGTTGAAGTCTTATGTCAAATAGTCAAGACAAATCTATAGTGATCATTCAAAAGATCTAATGGTGGGCATTAAATCACATAGATAGAGATCAATGGTGTGTTTCAAATTCAAACATTCAATGATTTCATGCAGGACTACCAAGTGTTGCAAGCATGTTAACTAAATGAAGTAGGATGCTTAGAAGGCATGTGAGGGTGCCAAGTGTCTTAATCATGGATGTCTATGTCAAAGATCAATGGTTAGTAATTAAAGAGTTAAAGATAGGAAGCTTGAAATGAGATTGATAAATTGTAATTGATCTAGCTTTTAGGGAACATGAGATGATGACAATTGTCAGATGTTTTATTTTAAATAGTGATCGTCAAAATTTGAATATTTAAATTAACAAAAGAAAAAATAATGTGTTGTTTGAGATATAAATTTTGATATATGTAAAATTTTATAATGGTGTTAAAGTCAAATTTTTAGAAAATTTCAAGGGATATCTAGCAAAATTGGTTTGGGGGTTTGACTATTTGTATATATGCATTTATTATAGTTAAAAGATGGCTATTTGTTCATTCATGGTCTTCTTGTGTAAAAAATATTTTTTAAGCAATTTGTGCTTTAGTAAAAGACCATTTTGGTGGGAATAATCACCTTAATATGTCATAAGGGTCATGTGAAGTGGACCCATGCATTTTAAAGTAATGTTATGTTATTAATTTTCTTGTTGAAGTGTTAAAGGGGTAATAGGTCTCCATGAGACCTATAGGGGATTCTAAGGCTTAATTTAAAGGTGTAGTTTCTTAATTATGACCCATGGATTCTACGGCTAACCTATGAGGATGGTATTCAGCTATGTGTTATCATGATAGAATTCTTAATGGTTAAGGCAAGTATTATGACTGACCTAGAAGTTGATATTCATGAAGACTCTATAAAGAGTTAAGACCAAGGTAATGGTTTATAGACTTGAAGAGAATGTGCTGAGAGATAAAAAAGAGAGATAAATAAATAAGATGAGAGGGAGTTTTGTTTTGGCATGTGTAAGAGCTCAAACTGAGCTACAGGTCAAAAGTTATGGCCTTCAGAAGGTTGATCTATTTTTTTGCATCATTCTCTTCTATTTGAAAACAACTCAGCTCTTATGAGTTTCTTTGATTATATTACTACCATTTTTATTTATCAATATTATTTATGTCCCATTCTATAATCAAAATATTATATTTTTGATGCAATCCTTTCCACTATACCAAATGCCTATTATAATAACCTTGCCTTCTGCTCAATGTCTTCATATCCAAAACTTGTACTATTGTTTTCTTCTTCTTTGGAACCTACTACTGCTAATTTACTTATTCATGTTTATCAAATTCATCATCTTCTCTATGAATTTCATATAAATATGAAACATTAAATACTAGGAAGATATCAAAATTTTGTGGTAAAATCACCTCATAAACATTGTCAATGATTTTATTCACAATTCTACATGGTCCAATTTTCTTGTACTTTAATTTTTTGTAGGTACCTTTTGAAAATATTTCTATCCTCAATTAACCATCACTAACTCTCCTTATTAAAATACCTTAGATCTTCTTCTAACATTTTTTAATGCTTTATATATGTCATTACTTACCTACAAATTTATTCTTACTCCTTGCAACTATTGCATATGCTCTACAAATGCTTCTTTATCATCACTGATTTGATCTAAAGTTGGTAATTATAACAAATCTAAAATACCCACATGATTTATCTCATAAAAAAATTGAAAGGGTGATTTTTATATTGATCTAATCACTAAACTATTAAATGCAAACTCAACTTGTGGTAAAGCGAAGTCCTATTGTTTGGTATTCTCTCCCACTATGCATCTCAACAAATTTCTCAAACTCTTATTCACAACTTATATCTATCAATTTATTTTTGGGTGATATGTATTATTGAATTGTGCTTAGTACACATCTTCCACAAAGTCCTCAAAAAATGACTTAAAAATTTCATGTCCCTATTTGAAGTAATGGTTTTTGGAACACCATGCAATCTCATAATATCCTTAAAAAGTAAGTCTATAACTCTAGTGGCATCATCAATTTTATTACATGTGATGAAATGAACCATTTTAGAAAATTTGTGTAAAACCAAAAAAAATGAATCATCACATCTCTATGTGTTTGGGAATCCCAATAAAAAATCCATAATCAAATCTATCTGTGGTCCTCTTAGAATTGGTAATGGCATGTATAGTATAGTATTTTATGCGTGTCCTTTAGCCACCTGACATATTCTCCACCTTGAAACATACCTTGTCACATATCTCTTCATCTTTCGCCAAAAATACTTTTTTTCCATCAAATCTATTGTCTTCATCTTAACAAAATGCCTAGCCAAACTGCCACTATGTAATTCTCTTATTATATTGTCTCGTAGAGACCCTACTAGAATGCATAATTTTTTCCCTTTGAAGAGAAAACCTTATTATATAATATACTCATCATAAATAACATCTATCTGACCTGTTAATAGATTCCTGCACTAAGCAACTACCTTGCCAAAAGATGGATCAGTATCATATAATTCTTTGATAGCTTGAACCTGACTACTTCACCCACCACAGTATTTAATAAAACTACTCTCCTTCTCAAATGGTCATTTACCTAATTATGTTTTATTAATCTACGTTTCAACACAAAAGTATACCCTTGTAGGAAAGACACCCACTTTATATGCCTACTATTCAATTTTTTTTGTGTATTCACATACTTCAAAGCCTCAAAATATGTAAATAGGATAAACTCCTTAAGCACTAGGTAATGCCTCTAGTGTCATAATTCTTGTACAATTAAATAAATCTCAAAATCATAGGTAGAATACTTTATTCTTACCTCATTCAATTTTTCATTGAAATATACTATTGGCTTTCCTTCCTGACTCAACACAACACCAATTCCCACAAATGAAGCATCACAATCAACCTCAAACACTCTGATAAAATATGGTAATGCTAAAATTGGTCTTTTTTAATATTTTTCTTCAAAAATTCAAATTTTTCTATGGCTGCTCTAGTCCATGGAAATTTCTTCTCTCTCATGAAATCTATTATTGGTTCCCCAATACTACTAATTTTTTTAATAAATTCTCTATAAAAATTTGTTAAACCATGCAAAATTCTTATCTCTGTAATAATTTTTGGAATAGGACACTCAACAATTGCCTTTATCTTTTCTTAATATATTCTCACACAATATGCTAAAATTACAAATCCCAAAAATACCAAACTATTCTGCCTAAACCTGTACTTATTGAAATTTACATACATCTTATTTTTTATTAAAAAATCCAGTATCATCTTCAAATGTTGTAAATGTTATTGTTTAGTCTTACTGAATATCAAAATATCTTCAAAATAAATAATCAAAAACATACCAATATATTCTCATAGCACTATATTCATCACCTTCATAAATGTGCTAGGTGTATTAGATAATTTGAATGGAATCACCATCCACTCATATAAGTTATTCCTAGTCTTGAATGGATTTTTCCACTCATCTCCTTCATGAATTCGATTATGATAATAACCACTCCTTATATCAATCTTGGTAAAATAATTTTCTCCTACAAGCACATCCATCATATCATCTAAACAAGGTGTAAGAAACCTATACATGATTGTCATTTTATTAATTACTCTACTATCCACACACATTATCCATCCTCCATATTTCTTTAGAGTTAGCAATGTCGTTATTGCATGTGGACTCATACTCTACCTTTTCACCTATTTTCTTAGAAATTTATTAATTTTTTTATTTAATTCTACATGTTTTATGGGACTCATCCTATAATCTACTTGATTGGTTAGAGCTTATCTTGGAATCAAATCAATGTGATGATGAATATCTCTCTTCGGTGTCAAACCATCTAGTATTTCATAAGGCATAACATTTGCATATTATTTCAACACACTTGCTACTTCTATTGGTATTTACACCATTTATGTGTCTTCATTATTTGCTACTAATACATAACAACAACCTACCAACTTTATATCTTGGATAAATTATTTAGTAGAGAGCATGCTTTATGCCTTCTCTTCCTCATTAAGAGGTAACAATATTTCCTTTGTACCACCTTTCCAAAAAGTGTATGTGTTCTTTGCACCATCATGAATTGATTTTTGTAAAATTTACATGGTCTTCCCAATAACACATGGCATACTTCCATCAGAATAAAATTACACCATATTTCATCATTATATCTTTTTCTTATAGAAAACTTGATTAAACACCTTTTATCTATTGTAACTTCATTCCCTTTCTTAAACCATGAAATATGATAAGGATTAGGATGCTTTTCACATTACAAATGTAATTTCTCTATCATTAATTTTGAAACCATATTTTCATAACTACTACCATCAATAATTACTTTACATACATTTCCACCTGAAATACATCTTGTTCAAAAAATGTTTGATCGCATCCAGCATCACCATCTTCTTTATTTTACACTTGTTCCTTCCTTGGAGTGATCATTGTTCTTCTCATCATGATATTCTCTCTAACATCTGCAAGTGCAACTTCAATATTTTGCTTTTCTATCTGAGCCTCAACTAGATTCACTCTTGGGTGATCTTCTTGCCTCTTTTATTGATCTTGATAGTGTGGACTCTCAAATGTTTGGTGCCCTTATTCTACACATCTATAAAAAACATAATATCTATGTTGATTCATAAACCATCCTCTAGCACCACCATAACCTCATCAACTCTGAAACCTTCTTCCTCTTTGTTGGTATTGAAAACCTTATTAATTTTCATCGTACCTTTCTACACCATGTAATGATTCACTTCTATTTATATTAGGCCCACATCTAGTGGTATTAAACCCAATTTATCCCCTTATTAGAGGGAATATATCTCTTCTTGAACCAAGAGACGTTCTTCTAAAATTATATCTATTTTATTTTTCTTCTACCTTCAAAGATAATTGATAAGCCACCTCCATGATAAGTATTTTATGCATGCTTAATTCATCTTGCATGTAAAATTTTAATCGATTTAAATACCTTCTATTCATCTTCTCTTTTATTTTATCATGTTCTACTTGTATGAAAAGCTTATAAAACTTATCTATATACTCTTGTATAATGTGATCTTTTTGACTCAAATTATAAAATATTCTATATAGGGTTTGTGCATAATCCACATGAAGAAATTACTCCCTCATCTTCTTCCATATTTTTCCATGAATTAATCTTCTCTTTACCTTTTTATATTTCTCTTTCTACAAGTGATCACACCAAATCATTGCATGACCTTTCAATTTCATGGATGCAAACTTTACCTTCTTGTCTTCTCTCATAGTCTTCCACTCAAATAACTTCTCCATGCTATTCATCCAATCTATCAAATCCTCTTGTTTTAAGCTACCTCTATAATATAGAACATCAACCTTGATTATTTTATTTATTTCTTCTAAATCTTAAACCATCTTCTCTTCCATCAATAGTGGTTACTCTTTCTATTCCTTTTATTATTGAACTTCTTCATCATGATCTATGTGGTCCTCATCACCACTTTGGCTTCTTCTCTGATTGGTCATAACCTTAGTTAATTATTCTACTTTCCTCTGTAGCTCTTGTATAGTCTATTTCATGTACGCAATACCTTCTCATCCTCTCACCATGTCTTACTCCTCTAAGATTTGAACTTACTTTGATACCATATAATGAAACTAAAAACTATCAAGAGAATAAATTATCTATAGACCAAGCTTTAAAAATAATAAATTGTACTAAGTGAAATTGAAATAATTATAAACCTAAACCATGATTAAATAATCTTTATCTCAGAATTAGATTTGACATGTAAAAATTTTTAAAAAACTAAAATCTAAAAAAAAACTTCTATTTTTAGCAACTGCTAGTTTTATTAAGTTTTGCATGAAAATGTGCACATCTCTAAAAATTCCCTAAAATACTTGAAATACTAAAATTAGCCTATGTGACTAAATTCAACTTAATTTTATGTTTGGTCTTAAAAATATATAATTTCTAAAAATAGAAAATTCTTTTAAAAAATGTTAAATGGTAATTTCGAACCCTCAGATGATCAAGTATGGCCTCTAAAAAATATTAAAAACACATATAAGTGGAAAGTTTGGCATAGTCTAGAAATTAAATTCTAGATATGATCATTTTGGCATGTGGAAGAGCTCAAATGGTACTACGAGTTAAAATATATGGCCTCTGGAAGGTTATCACCTTTTTTTTTCATCAAGATATAAGAAATCTTGTGCATCTTCCTTTTCTTAATATTTTTTTGTTCTTTTATGATATTATGTTAATGTTTTATAATATTGAGATGTGTGTACCCATCTATTATATTATCTTAAACTCATTTATGCACAATAATTCACTTCAATTGATCTCTCTAATACTCAAAGTTTTTACTTTTGAAAACAAGAATATTCATGGAAGCAAAATTCATTGAATCCATTGTATCTTCTAAAAATGGCCTTAAATACCTTCTAAACCTTGATTTAACATGGATCCAATAAAAAATTAAGGTTTTTAATGAACTATTTGAGTGAAAATCAACTTTGTTTCACTATAAAATTAAAACTATGTATCAACAAAACAATCCTAGGATAACTAGCTATCAAACTAGTTATGTTGTGAGTGAAATTGATGATCAAATTTTGTATTGAATATATTAAAAATTTAAAAAATATGTTTTATGTTATAAATTATTATTTAACAAAATTAATATCATAGATTAAAAAAATCTAATTAATTTATCACACTTTTATTTTGTGTAACTTTATTAAATAAATAAGGCTTAAAATAAATCTTTTACAATATAGATTACATGACAAGTTATTTAAAGAAAATAATAAGGTAAAAAAAATCTGCATTCCCCCAAGGGTTAGCTTGAGTGGATGGGATAAATGACTTAGGTCACCTAGGTCTCAAGTTCATTCTTTTATTTACCCATGGTCTATGGAGTGGGGCATTTACACATCACCTACACTCTGAAGTGGACATGGGAATACCTTTAGGTAGGGGTCAAACTTCTCCATGTGTTCCATGTGGATCGCAATACGGTGATTTGAATATGTATTATTAGATGGATATTATGGACCCAAGTTTGCCCCTATTAAACTTTAGAGGTAGATTTTTAAAAGCCCCAAGCATTAGCTTGAGTGGATAGGATCGACAACTTTGGTCACCTAGGTCTTGATTCTAATTCTTACCGAGAAACTTGTGACACGTTTATGCTTAGGGGAAGATGTTCACCTAAATTTTGAAGTGGCTATAGGGATACCTTTAGGCAGGGGCTGAACTTATCCATATGTTTCATGTGGATCATAACAGGATGATTCAATTATGGATCATTTTAAGGATATTATGGACCTAGGCCCACCCCCATTAAGCTTTAAATTTAGATTAAATTGATCTAAAGTAAAAAACTATCCATGGTTAAAAGAAGGGAGCCTAGATTAAAGGTTATTGATAATGGGTCTCAAGGTAGGACCTATCCCTAGGCCCTCATCTCTATTGAGATTATAGGAGTTTTTACTAATTTCAATGGCTTCCATCAACTTCCATTTATGAAAATGGTTTTCTAGAAAGATAATTCTAGCATCTTTGATGTATATAGCATGTTTGGTTTTGCATGAGTTTTCCACTAGGGATGACTTCTCCTTCCTTTCAAGTTTGATATCCTTCACATGTTCCTTGATTATGGTGTAAATAGACCTTTCTATTTACCCTATATAAGGGATGCCATGGGAACAATCAACTTTGTAAATCTCATTGCGTAATCGAGGGTCCATAAGGTCTTTTGTTGATCCTACAACTATACATAACTTGTTAATAAGGATGAAGGTAGAATGAATATTTTGATGTTTGAGGATTTTATCTATCTTGTTATAAATACCTTCAACATATGAAAATAAAACAATTATGCTTCCATCCCTAGACACCTTTCCACTATGCTCTACCACGTTTTTCAATCCTCTACCAGTTTGAGGTACATACTTACTATTATAAAGAGGGGAGGTGTAACGGCTACCCTCATATCTATTACCTCAAGTGAACATTATCCTCTATAACATTTAAGAAAACATAGGCCTTATATTTAATCATTGATCCTTTATTCTCCTAATGAAGGATCACAAAGAGTGATCTAAAACATTGAGGTAAATAAAAAAGATAGTTTTTCCCAAAAGCAATTTATTCACTACATATGGACTATGAAATCATAAAAAAATTATTATGTACCCTTCATGAGAGGGAAATTTAATCAAAATATAATATTCTTGAGAAGCTACAGATCAAGCTTGCAAAGTAAAAAACATACCTGGATTTCTTAAGTTGTTGTAGGGAGAAATGTGTATTCCTAGCTTGGTCGATAATTAGGTATGCCTTATGGAATGCAGAAAGTAAAAATATTTTTGAAAAAATGAGCTTAGCCTTACTGAGATTGGTCACTAGTAAGACAAGAGCATGTATGGATAACCTAGACATAGACCTATACAAACTACACCTAGAACTTGTGTCTACTCTTTGGCCAAATTGTTGGGTGAAGTTTGATAGTATTTCCAATGCCTCAGATAAATGATCCTTTTTAAAAGCTGAGTCTAGATAGAAAAACAAATTCTCAGCATTATACTCCTCCAAAATGGTAGGGAAATAACCTACATTGGAGCTAACATTACTGTTGGGACATCTTGGGACCCAAGAATGGCTACGTGTCATCCAAGAGATTCAAAAGAGTTCAAACCTATGTTATAATTCTCCCCCCTTCCCCATTCATTGAGATAGTCTCTGGTTCTAGGTTACCAGGACCTAAGATTAGTGGTTTAAGCCTTGTCCAAGATTAAGCAGTAGTACCAAAACACAATTTGTTGGCTCTTGTACCTAAGTAGAGGTACCACTATTCCACACTCATGTAGTTAAAATGGAAAATTAACCCCTCTACCTTTCATTCTAGGATAAGGGAGGAAGGTTGGGATGCCATTTTAACTCCTTACCCATCCCCTAATATGGACTATCTTTTCCATATAGGTATAGGAGTCTGCATCATCATTAGCTCATCTTCTAGGAATAGGATTAGTTACATCTTCATTAGAGGAATAATAAAAAGCAACAGAGTAGTAAAAAGTAATGGTGGAGCAACATCAAGCAATGGTGGAGCAAAAGCAAGTGGTGGTGGAGAAACAATAGCAAGCAGAAGCAAGTGACAAAGAAGTGGTAGGAAAACAAAATGAGGTGATAGGGGAGGTAGGAGGTAGAGCCACTATTCCACACTCATGTAGTTAAAAGGGAAAATCAACCCCTCTACCTTTCATTCTAGTATAAGGGAGGAAGGTTGGGATGCCATTTTAACTCCTTACCTATCCCCTAATATTGACTATCTTTTCCATATAGGTATAGGAGTGTGCATCTTCATTGGCTCATCTTCTAGGAATAGGATTAGCTACATCTTCATTGGAGAAACAATAACAAGTGATAGAGTAGTAGAAAGCAATGCTATACTAACAATAACAAGTGGTGGTGGAGCAACATCAAGCAGTGGTGGAGCAAAAGGAAGTGGTGGTGGAGAAACAATAACAAGCAGAAGCAAGCAACAAAGAAGAAGTGGTAGAAGAACAACATGAGATGATGGGGGAGGTAGGTTCAGCCAAAAAACTTTTGAGATGACTTCTCCATGGTAGTGGTTGATCATCACAAGAACATAGGGGCACCCACTAACTACCATAAGTTTTTTATTTGTCTAGGCGAGTTGTCCCATCTGAAGGTCGGAGGTCCTTAGTGCTTAGTTCTCCTTAGGTTTATGGTTAATTTTGAGGATGTCTTTATGAAGGATTATAATTATGTCATGGTCATTGACCATTACATTATGCCTTTTCCCCCTTTGTCCCCCTTGTCCTATTATTATTATTATTATTATTATTATTATTATTATTATTAATGATGTGTTATTTGATTGGGAGGATAACTTGGTGGTAAACTTATTATGTTTACCCATTGACAAACCCACCATTAACATTTTAAAAATAGGTTTAAGTTTTGCCATATCTCCTATTTAGATCCCTAAGGAAGATTTCATTTTCAGTATTGAAAGTGTCTTAAAGAACCTCCCTTTAAATATTACAGAAGAGGTCAGACAAGACCATGTTGTTTCCCTTTGCTATGCAAATCCCCCTCTTAGAAACATTCCTAAAGAATAGTGAAGAAATATTAAAACTTTAAACTATAACAAAGACATTGTGATCCTCAAGGTTGACAAAGGTAATGCCATTGTTATTATGAACTATGTGGATTATAACACAAACATAGATGACCACCTTTATAACATCGGCATCTATAGGAGGCTTACCACTATCTCGATTTCTCACATTTTAAAGAATGTAATGAAGGTTATAAATTCCTCCGCTCTTGATTCCTTGACCAAGAAAAAATGGTTTCCTAGCAAAGAGGTCACCCCCAAAGTTTACGGTGCCCCTAAAATCCATAAGGAAGGCAATCCTCTTAGGCATATTATTGATACTACTGACTCACCTACGTATATTCTTGTTGCTTTCCTAGCTACTAAGTTGAAACCATTAGTGGGAAATAATTCATATTTTATCTGCGACTCAAAATTTTTTATGGATTTCAAAGAAAAGAGGGTCAATAGTGAGGAACTGTTGGTGAGCTTTGATGTGGTTTCCCTCTTCACAAAAGTTCCTATTGATGAATTAGTAGAATTAGTCTAAAGTATCATAGATGAAGAAACAACATATTTAGTAGCTTCGTGTCTAAACTCAACCTTCTTCTCCTTTAATGGTGTGATCTTTGAGCAATGTGAAGGTATGGCAATGGGTTCTCCTCTTTCTCTAGTGGTAGCTAACCTCTTCATGGAAAAGTTTGAAGAGAGAGCCCTACATACCTACGTTCTGAAACATAAATGGTGGTAAAGGTATGTTAGTGACACCAACTTATGATGGAAACATGAAAATGATAGTTTAGAATAATTTCACTCCCACCTCAACAATGTTATTCCCAACATCAAATTCACCAAATAAATTGAGGAAGGGGTAAACCTACCCTTCTTAGATGCTCTCATTTCTAAAAAAGAATATGTTTCCCTTACTAGGAAGATATACAAAAAAGGGACCCACACTGACCTTTATTTTGATGCTTCTTCACATCACCACCCATCTAAAAAGGTAGGAGTGTTGAAAACCTTGGCCACCAAAGCTTTTAAATTTGTGATAAAGACTACCTAAATCAATATATTAAACATTCAAAAAAGGTTTTTAGAAATAATGGCTACACAAGTAAACAAATTGCTAGGGATTTAAAACAAGCTAAGAATAACATCAAAAACCATAGTGAAAAGGTGTCTAGGGATGGAAGCATGGTTTCTTTCTTGTGGTATTTTGAAGGTATACCTGACAACATAGCTAAAATTCTCAAATGTCAAAATATTCATTCTACCATCAACCCTATCAACAAGTTATGTATGTTTTTAGGATCAACAAATGACCCTATTGGCCCTAGTTTATGCAGTGGGGTTAAAGAGTTTATTATTCCTATGGCATCCCTTATATAGGGGAAACATGAAGGTATATCCACACCAAAATCAAGGAACATGTAGTGGATATCATACTTGAAAGGAAGAAGAAGTTGGCCTTGGTGGAACACTCATACAAAACCAAGAATGTTATATGCATCGAACACACCATATTTGTCTCTATATAAAACCATTTACACAAATAGAAGCTGAGGGAATCCATCGAGATTAGTAAACACTCCTCTAATCTCTATAGAGACGAGGGCTAAGGGATAGGTCATGCATCAATACCCATTACAATAACCTTTCAGATAGACTCCCTTCTTTTAGTCATTAATAAAAATTTTCTTTTGATCAATTTATTAAGTTAAGTTATTTATAACCCTGGTTAAAATTATTAATTAAATTTTTCAACAACCTGTTACCTTGTTATTAATATAGATTAGATTTTTGAACCATTTTCCTAACAAAATTTCTAAGCATATTCCAACCATATTCATAATTAGTAAATCTTTTTTATCGTTTTCCAACCTTTTTAACCTTGATAGTAATTTTATTAGGTGATTTAATTTTACTCTTGGCTTAATAAATATTTAACTATGTTTTGAACCATGTCAAATTAGTATTATTTAGCACCCAACCACTTTAATTTTAATTTGAGGCTTGCTAATTATTATTTGTCAAAAAAATTAGGTTTTTTAATCCTATACATGCCTACTATTGGAAAGAGGGGAGGTGTAATGACTACCCTCATATTTAATACCCTAAGTGACTATTGTCCTCTATAATATTTAAGCAAGCATAAGATGTCTTTTTAATCATTAATCCTTTTTTCTCCTAATGAGGGATCATGAGGAGTGATCTAAAACATTGAGGTAAATAAAAAAATCATAATTTTTTCCAAGATCTATATAGTCACTACCTATGGACTATAAAATCATACAATATTTAACTAGACACCATTCAAAGAGTTATGTTTATAGGAAACTAATGAGTCCATTCCATCAAACAATATAAAACTATAAAAAATTAAGTCACAACCATTTTTTTATGTTATTAAAAAGACTAATGAAAACACATAGTTATGACAATAATTCAATCATGACATTATAGACATGTACAAACCTTAATGAGAATAAAAATTATATTTATTTAAAAATCATTAAATTTTATGACATAAAAAAACCTATTGATTTAAAAAAAACATTTAACCTCACTATCGAGAACAAAATTGAAACAAAAAATATGCTCATTGCATTCTTGTAGAAAAACATATTAGAGTTTAAATCTCCTCACAATGATTTCATAACAAATCTTTAGCCTATACATGTCTAATTATTGAAATGTGTTTTCAAACTTGCTCAAAAAAATGTTATCATTGTCAACAATAAAATTGAGACTCAAAAAATTCTTGCCACATTCACGCAAAGACACTGATTTGAGATAGGTCCCTATACAATGGATGCATGCACAATTATTCATCTATGTGCATTGAATTATCAAAGCAACACAATAAATCAAACCCACAACCTATTTATACATAAACCCTATTAATAAATATAAACTATTCATAGAGATTTGTTTACAAGAAACCAATCATTTTATTTCGTGAAATAGCAAAGCACCATAAAAAATTAAAAATTAATTCTTTATGTTATTTAAAGGATAAATATTACCTTCTAATGACAACACATGGATCTAGAAAAAATAAATCATGACTTTGGATACCTATACACAGGTTTAAAAGAATAAGAAATGTACTGTTTAAAAAATCATAGAAAAAAAAAGTGACATCACTCTTAGCAAAAAAATTGAGATAAATAAAATATACTCATTGAATTCACCCATAAGTCTTAATTGGAGTTTAACTCACCTCATAATGGCTACATGTCTATTATGTAGCCTATGTGCAATGAGCTAGCGAAACGAATTGTTAAACTTGTATTCAAAGATGATGAGCTCATATATATAGATTATATTTTTTGAATATTCCATCAATAGAATTTTTTTTGGCTTAATAACACATAAAATAAACCTCTACATCTTTACATGCACATTAAAATATAATTTTACCAGAGAATATAATTCTGTTAAACACAAAATAAATATCTACATAACATACTTCCCAGCATGGCAAAATGCACATGTGTCATAATCAATATTTAATCATCACTCACCATTTCTTATATGGCACATGGTTGCCAATGGACCAACACATTCCTACCAAAAGACCTATGCCCCTGTGACAGAGTATAATCATCATGTGCAACATGTCACCATCTAGTTAGCACAATTGTATTCATCCTCCAAATTTAAATGATAATTGTCAATTATGTATGGAACAAATGAATCATTCTAGTAAGTAAATGTGTATCGACATAATAAAAAAACATATTGAAAAAGTAATGAATGAAAACAAATAACTTTTTATTAAAATAATTTTATAATTTTTGAATGTATCATAGTTGATTGACTTAATGTATAAAGTTTATATAAATGACTGAGATTTCATTTTAATTTAAAAATAAGGGTGCTATATGCCATGCCCCTGCATGAGTTATGTACAAAAATTATGACGACATAAGAATATATTTTTTTTTCAAGAAAACATAGCTCTCAATAGATGTGAAATTATCCTTACAAACAAACCTTTCAAACCATGGAAAAAAGGTCTCCATTCAAAAATATTAGTCTTAATAAGAAATAGGCTGCCTCTAACAACAATCTGAATTGGACTGTATATTGCATACAAATAACAATCCAATTGGTTAATAAATGCCCAGTGAAAAGTAGCAAGCTAGCCACAAAAATATTGCATTTCAAGTAATATTGTGATTAATGTTTTGTGTAACCAAAACTAGACTTTGTCCGTTCACCTTTAACACAGTTAAAAAATTAGTCTTATATGCATGTTGTTGTTTGATAATTTCTGATATTTTTCTTGGTGAATCACTTACTATCATAGAATTTCGCCATGTATCTATAAGAAGGCTGCACAAAAACAATGCAAATGAAAAGATAAAACACAGAATAAAAAATTCAAGAATTTGAATTTAGGTAAAGTTCAAATGAACATAATATGAAAGTTGTAATCATCTTGCAAACAAATCATCTACCATGAAAAGCACGTTGTGCCCCAACTGCAAATGTTGCACTGTCAAAATGTAAGTATACATGACCAACACTATATATGCAACAAAGAAAAATAAATCTTTAGTGAAAATGTTAGATGAGAAAAATATAATGAAATTTCATCTGGCTAATGGTTATAAAACATGTTGAATAGGATATCACAACAAAGCAATATATTTTTAAAAAAAATGTAAGGTACATTCAAAGGTAGAATGTAATAACAAAAAAATTGTAGGGTACATTCAAAGGTAGAATGTAATGGTTATGGGATATGTTGGGGTACATTCGACTGGGATTCATGTTTAAAAATTTTAAAATTAGTTATCCCTCTACTTTGAATCACACAGACCTTTGTTTCAAGCATTTTTTCCTTCAAAATTTATCTTAACATTCACATTTTTTATTCGATCGACCTCTAATTTGAGATGAATTCTCATATATGTTTACAAATTAGTGTATCTGAATTTTCATACTTAAAACAGATCACAAAGAAGTTTTTCTGTATTGAAATGCCAAATAAATAAGTAAACCAGAATACATAAACATTTTGCGGAGTGTCATTGTAAAATCTTTTGAGTTCAAGTTTTTGTGTAGCATTTTCAAATATTTTTCTTGAATATTTTTTTTTTTAAAAATGAGCTCACATACCAAAAGATGTAAAATAAGACTGTATTCACTCTCAAGAAATGAGTGTAGAAAGGCGAGCTCATAATCTCGAAAGTTAAAATGGGGAAAATGGAATTACACGTTTAGTGTTGAGTAGTTCACGTCTAACTATATTCTTGGAAAGACCATCCAAGAATATTGGAGATCAATCGTAATGCATCTCATTCATGTTCCCCTAGCATTGATGACTCGGAATATCAAATAAAACCATCTCAATCTAATAACATAATAAGAAGAGTGAACCAATACCATCCAACAATCATAATCACCTTTTTCAGATTGTAAAATAATTTTAATTATTGATTTAAAACAATTTTAAAATTTTAAATGTTTTAAATATTAAAAATTATATATATATATATATATATATATATATATATATATATATATATATATATTTCATTTAAAAATATATTTGATATACATTATTTTCTTAGGTCTATTGACTTAAAATTAATATTTAAATTATATAAATTTAAATTATTTTTAAAGAAATATGAAACAAATATATCATATTCAATTTCTGGAGTCTTTTTATACTAAAAACTTAATTGGTTCCTTGTTTAAAATCACACTCCAAACAAAATGTATTTGAGACATATTTAACACGTGTTATTTTCTTGGGTCTATTGACTTGACATTAATACTTAAATTAAATAAAGTTGGACTACCTTTGAAAGAATATGAAACAAATATATTATATTCAGAATATGAAGTCTTCTTATATTAAAATTTTAATTGGCTCAGATCGCGGCTTGAAATCACTCTCAAGAACTTGTCAACATATATCCCTTTCCCAAGTCTTCTCACCTGCAATTGATGCAAGATGTATCATAATGCATGTTATTTAATTTATAAAATAGACATAATATCATAAAATCTTATAAATCAACTATTTGCTGAAAATATAAAATAAAATATTCATTGTATTGCATCAAGGTAATTTCGACTTTGTCAAATAATAAACCTATAAAATATTACATTTAAAAGAATAAAAATCCATAAAATATTTTTTATGCACAAAGAACATTAAAAAAACATAATTTTATATGATTATTAATAATAAAAATAATTAGTAAAAATCGATGTATTTAGTGGCAAAGACTCTTTGATTTACTTTCGGACTTTGTTTGTGCAAATTCAACCATAGTGTTTGCACTGCCACAAAAAATTTCAACCATACTTGTCATTATGCAAGTGAGTGGCTAAGAAATTATAACAAATTGGATTAAAGTGAAATGAATAAAATAATAAGAGAAAAAAATAATTGGTTTAAAAATATTGATATCAATGTTAGAAATAAAATTAAGATAAATAAAATATTTTTCACGTATTCATGTAAAGATATTGATTCAAGATAAATTCGCTCAACAATTTTTTACTACAACTTGTCAGCATATTTTTTTATGAAATCTATTTTAAAGACAAAATAGGGCTTAATCAAGAATACAAATGATGAACCTCTAAACGTACCAAAAATTTATGAGGAAAAAAATGTATTGATACTAATATCAACAAAAAAATTAAAATAAAAATATATCCTCGTCACATTTACTTCAAAAAATGATTCTACCTTAACTCACTTGATATGATTACATGCCCAATCTTTGGCTTATGTGTGTCAAGCTATCAAACCAACACAATATTTCAAGTGCACAACTTATTTTCACATAAACAGTAAGAAAATTCGTAAATAATTTAATAAGTTCTATTTATAACCAGCCAATCATTTGATATCGTATAAGAACATAGACTATATAAAAAATATGCCACAATCAACTACTTGTCTTATTCAAAAGATAAATATTACCTTATAGTGATAACACAAGGCTATAAAAAGAACAAAATCATGACCCTACAAACCTACTCAAAATTTTATGAGAAGAAAAAATGTATTGATTAAAAACAATCAAGATTAAATTAAACAATCAATGTCAAAAAAAAAAAAAAAAATGAAATTAAAAAAATTATTCTTACTACATTCACAAAGGCACTGATTCAAGATTAACTCATTGACAATGGCTACATGAACAATTTCTTTCCAATGTGCATCAAGCTATTAAAACACCACCATATTTCAAACTCATAATTTATTTTTACATAAATCCTAATAATATCCATAAATCATTCATGAAGTTATTTTTATAAGAAAACAATGATTACATTATATCGAATAGTATAACACTATTAATAAAAAAATTCATGGCCAGTTCATAGTGTTATTTAGAGGGAAAATATTGCCTAACAATGATAACACATTACTTTGGAAAGAACAAAATTACGATCCTGCATAAAAGTTTATGAGAATAAGAAACGTACTGCTTAAAAAAATATAAGTTTATGACATGAAGAAACATATTGATTTAAAAAAATGACATCACTATTAAGAAAATAAATAAATTAAACAAAATATGCTCAATACATTCTTGTAGCAACACTAATTAGATTTTAAATCACCTCATAATAATTGCATGTCTAATCTCTAATCTATGCATGTTGAGTTAACAAAACAAATTACGAAAATTTCTCAAAAAGGATGTGTGTGTGTGTGTGTGTGTGTGTGTGTGTGTGTGTGTGAATAAGAAACTTGAGAGAAAAAGAAATTCACAACCAATTATTTTTATTATTTATAGGATAAATCTTACCTTATAATGACAAGACAAGGCTCTAGTAAATACGAGATCATGACCCTCTTGCTATGCACACAATTTTATGAGAAGAAAAAACGTATTGATGAAAAAAAATGAATATCAGTGTTAGTATAAAAATCAAGATAACAAATATTTTTGACACATTCATGTAGATAATTATTTGATCTTAACTCTTTTGAAGACACCCAATCTTTTCCAAATGTGCATCGAACTATCAAAACACACAAAATAAATAAATAAAATAAACCCATAAAATATTTTTACATAAACCCTAACAATAGCCATAAATCATTCATAGAGATTTGTTTATAAGAAACCAATGATTTAAATGTGTAAAAAAACATAAATGATTTTTTTAAAAATAATGAAGTCACAACCAATTCTTTGTGTTATTTAGAAGACTAACAAAAAAAAAGACTCTAATAAAAATGAAATGATGACCCTATAAACATATACAAAAGTTTATGAAAATAAAAAATGTATTACTTAAAAAAATCGTAAAAATTTGACATAAATATTTTTGATTTAAACAAAATTTGACATCACTGTTATTCCGAATCATTAGATCCTATAATGATCTTATGTTATAAGATGTCATTGAGCACCTCCATGGCTATATAATAGCCTTTGTTTTATATCGAATATATAAAAATATAATATATAATGTTTTTCTGGGTCATTAGATCCTATGTTACAAGATGTCACTGACCACCTCCATGACTATATAATAGCCTTTGTTTTGTATCGAATATATGAAAATATAATATATAATCTATGTGTGCAATATTTTTTAATTCGGCTCTCCAATTTACCAACAGTGTGGTATCAGAGCTATGTCTCATCCATAGTGAGTTTGATGCATGCATAATGAAGGAGATTTGATAGGATTAAAGCATTATATACTCCATGCTATATTTCGGCTATTGATTCAATGTTTTGGCATGAATTTTTGACCTGCAACTATTGTTTCATTGCAACCTCTTCCTACGCATGCATTCGACTCGGCTAAAACATTGTGTATTTCCTGAGCACGTAAATTAATAGCATCTCTCATATGTACATTGCAAATGCTCAACTTTATTATTCCAAACCGTTGAGTCTCATCTACAATGTCACGTTAATAGTTCCATCAGTCTCAAAGTTCCACCACGGCTTCGCTACAGCTCGTGCATGTAACGGCATCGATTTTCAGCTCGCCCAGGTGCATATTTGGTCTGAATTGTCTTCATCGTAAAACCTTCGTTGTGATTCTCATTGTTCATACACTTCAGCATCGATCTGATCTGACTCTTCCATGTGATTCTGATAGATCTGAAGATAATTTTGCATCGCTCAAATAGTGGATGGATGGCATTAGATGGACCTCGAGATCTGAGTTTCGATGGATAAATGCTAAGCCAAGGTTTTAGCCATAGTCAACAATACAAACAAGCTCGCAGTGACGTCATCTCTTTTGCATGTAAGCCACATTTCACAGCCACCGATTCTCTCATCAATACTGTCAGTCAGTATTTTAGTTAAGTCGCTAGTTTATTTTTATTTGAGTCAGTCTTATAGATATAATAATATCAAAAGTATGAGACCCATTTGCCATCAAGTTTATGTTATTAAGGTTATTAAAATTTGTAGTGAAGTTTTTTCCGTCCAAAAAAAATAGGTTATCCAAAAAGTAATTTCAAAGTTTGGTCATATATAGTCAGTTTGGTGTGTATGTCAATAATTTATGTCATATGTATAAAAAGACAAAGTGTCGGGTTTATTATAAATTATTCGGGTCCATCATAAAGTTTATAGTTATATAAGTGTTTTAGTGTCAAAGATTATTAAAAAGATATTGTTAGTCATAATGGTTTTCTATCAAGTTATAGTTTTTTTTTTTTTTTTTTTTTGAGTATCATTAAGTTTAATGTAAGGTGTGTCTAAAGAATTTGAGTCATTTTTTATGTCAACATATTAAGAGTCATTTTCAAAAAATTGTAAAACGGTCACATTTTCACTTGTACACAACATCCAAACTATGGGGGAAGATTTTTCTTTGAAAAGTTGCATTTGAGCTTCATCAACATGTCAGCTAAGTAAGTTACAAACACTAGAGGCTGGAGGATACACGAAGGCTGGAGGACATTTAGCATCCTCTCATGAGTCGCTTACGATGGGGTCGCATCATTTCTATGGTGACATTTTTTCAGTGTGTTTGTTTTATGTTATGTGTGGTATGGGTTTATTGTATAGTGTGGTTTTCAATAAAATATTGAGCATTATTTTCTATTTTGGTACCCCCTGATGAAGAACATTGTAGGGAGCAAAAGCACTAGAGTAGCGCTTGGTTATTGAAAAAGGGTTTATGGAAATCCGAGAAACCACCGAAGTGGTTGAGACATCTTGCCACCTCTAGGTTCACAGTCAACCTGCAACAAAAAACCATATGGGTTTGTTGTAATCTAAGAAACCACTGAAGGCATTAAGCAGAGAAATGTACTCTTATCACTTCCAGGTTTGTGGTAATCCTTCAAGGAAAAATGAAGGTGCCACCAAGACCATGAAGCCATAAAGATGGCATGCCACATCAAAGGTGAGCAAGGTACATGGAGAGTGTAAAAACCTTTTACCATGTTTGAATTAAGGGGGTGCTAAGAATTCATAATGTTAAGGGAGTGAATGTCAAGTTTTTTTTAACATTATCAATTAGTTGATTTTAGTTTGTTTGTTATTGGGAACTATATTCCCATAAAATTTGTTCTTATCCATGTTATTCCAAGGCATTATATCCTATGTTATAGGATGTCGTTGAGCACCTCCATGGCTATATAATATCCTTTGTTTTGAATCAAATATATGAAAATATAATAAATAATTTATGTGTGCAATTTTTTATTCAGCTCTCCAATTTGCCAACATAAAAAGTAGAAATAAATAAAACATGATTGTCATATTCTCATAGAGACACCGATTGGATCTTAACTCACCTCACAATGACTACATTTCCAATCTCTAGCTTATGCATGTCAAACTATCAAATAGAATTTTAAAATTTTCTCAAAAAGTAAGAAAATAGTTGGTATTGGTGTTAATAACAAAACCGAGATAAATAAAACATTCTCACCACATTCATGTTAAGACATTGATCTGAACATAGATCACTGAACAATGGATGCATAACCAATATTTGGTCTATGCATGTCCAGCTATCAAAATAACACAATAAATCAAACCCAACCTATTTCTATAAAAACACTAAAAATAGCTATAAACCAGTAATAGATATTTGTTTATAATAAATTAGCCATTACATTTTGTCAAACAACATAATACTATAAAAAAAGTCACATCCATCTATTTATTTTGTTCAAAGAATAGATCTTATCCCCTAATGACAAATCCCAACTTTGGCAAGAAAAAATCATGAACTTCTAAACCTATACAAATGTTTATGAGAAGAAGAAATGTACTACAATTTAAAATAAGAATAAATTGACATCACTTTCATTAACAAAATAAAGATAGATGAAATATACTCAACATATTCACATACATGAATTGTTTAGATCTTATCTCACCTTGCAATTATTGCATACATAGTCTATATCCTATGCATATTGAGCTAACAAAATGAATTGTCAAAATTGCTCTCATAGATGACAAGCTCATATATAGATTTTTTTTTTTCCATATGTTATTAATGGAAACATTGATTTTGATGAATAACACATTAAATAAACCATTTTTATCCTTAGATACACATTTTAATCTAACACCAAATAATTTAATTCCATCGAATGCAATGGATAAATATCTTCAAAATAAACTTTCCAACATGGCAAAAGGTACTATTACTATCATCAAGATTTAATGACCACAATTCATTTTGTATATGCCATAAGGTCACTAATGGGCCAACACATCCCTACCAGAAGACCTTTGCTCTTGTGGCAGAGGCCAATCAATGTAAGACACACATTGATAATATGGTAGCATGATCATATTCACCCTGCAACTTCAAATGGTGAATGTCGATATGTATGAAATAAAGGGCTCATTTTAATAAGTGAAAGTGCATTGACAAAATGAAAATTCATATTAAAAAAGTAATGAATAAAATAATACAATTTTCTATCAAAATAATTTTATAATATTTTAATGTATCATAATTAATTTTTTTAACTTTTAAGGTTTAAATGAATTACCAAAATTGAAGCTGCAATAAAAAGTAGCAAGTAATATTTTTTATAGGAAATGTAATATTGGATCTTATCTCACCTTACAATGATTGCATAAATAGTTTCTAGCCTATGTGTATTGAGCTAATAAAATGAATTGTCAAAATTGCTCTCATAGATGACACAATCATATATAGAATTTTTTTTCTTCAAGATGTCATTAATGGAAACATTGATTTTGATAAATAACACATTAAATAAACCTTTTTATCCTTATATAAACATTAAAATCTATATACAAATAATTTAATTCCATCAAAAGCAATGGATACATATATTCAAAATAGACTTTCTAACATGTCAAAAGGTAATAGCACCGTCATCAAGATTTAATGACCACTATCTATTTTGTATATGCCATAAGGTCACTAGTAGGTGAACACATCCTTGTTGTAAGACCTCTGCTCTTGTGGCAAAGTCCAATCAACATAAGCCACACATCAGTAATATGGTAGCATGATCATATTCATCCTACAACTTCAAATGGTAAATGTCAATAGGTACGAAACAAAGGGCTCATTTTAATAGTGAAAGTGTATTGACAAAATAAAAAGTCATATTAAAAATTAGTGAATGAAATAAAACAATTTTCTATTAAAATAGTTTTATAGTAATTTAATGTATCATAATTGATTGATTTAACTTGTAAGGGTAAAATGATTTATCAAAATTGAAGCCACATTAAAAATTATCATGTAATATTTTTGATAGAAAATGTATTCGAATCCTATTTTCTAATGTGAACCTATCATTGACCCTATTGAATGCCAATAACAAATTGAATATGACCACTATCTTGTAATAAGCGCACCTATGAATAATTTTTTATCGTTCTAAAAAGTTAACTTATTATTTTTTAGTATCTTATTCCAATACATGTAAAGTTTTTGACAATATTTTCATATGAATAGTTGGAGCTACAGACGAGTTTTGAGTGGAAGAGGACTTGTAATAAAAAATATCTCACACCTCCAATTGTGATCAAGGCATCCAAGGGAAAGGCTTATACAATCAAGGCAAAAAGAGTGATGCATTTTGATGATTAGGATAATGTCTTATGACATTTTTGTATGCCTATATGACTTGATATAGAGTTTTTTGGCATTGTATGCCTATAAATAATTGATATAATATATTGTATTGTATCTAGATTTTATATGCCTTTACATGCATTTTTTAGATATTATATATACATATATTATTTAACATCTCACTTTTTAAATATTTTCATTGTTCTTCCCTTTTAGATTTTATCATAATTTATTACATGTTCACATTATTGTATGCCTTAATCTTTTCTTGAACATTAAAAATATACCTCACATTCTTTTGAAGGTTTTTGAAATGTGTGAGAAATTTATATATAAATATGTTATGAAACTATTACAAAAGGTGTGGTAAATGATTATATAATATATTTTTTGAAGTTGAAATAACTATATACCAATGAATCATTCCTGTTGTTTCTACAATTTAATTTAAAATTTATATGGTGTTGTAAATTCACAAACAATGTACAAGTTGTTTGTGAAAAAAATAGTTAGAAATAAAAAGGATAATACTTTTTGATGTAGGGGTTCTAATAGGTCTTATCCTCAACTAGGCCCTTGTCTTATTTTTAAGAGCATTTATAGCCTTCTTGTAAGTTTGATCTTAAAATAAATTAAATACTCCAAATTTAGACACTTAATTATTTATCAAGGTTCTTTGTCTCTTCTTGGTATTTTCTAACTCTATAAATATGATCTACCTTCCTTGATACTTGATTGTTACAAAAATACAAGAAACACAGACTTTCCTAGATCTTATCAAATAGGTTTGTCACATTTTCAACTATTTCATTACATCAAATACTATACTCTAGGAATTAAAAGGGTATTTTCATTAATATCAAGGGTATATACATCCATTACTTATCTCTTGCATCTCTCTATGCATGATTCTTGAAATAAAGCAAAACTCTATGGTTTCTAGACCTTACTGTGAAATCTGTAGACTTAGAAAAGGGTATAACTTGAACTATAGGTCATCTAAAATGATTAAATCACCTTTAATACGTCATAAATATATTATTTTACCTTTATACAAAGTTTCAACACTTTTATACATTTTTTTAGCTATAAAATTGGGTTCACTAGGTCTTCTTCACTATAGGTATGTCTTGTCTTGAACAAGACTATCTTGTTCTTGAATTCAATCTTGAAACAACATTAGATCCAATTAATTTTCATTATGACTTAAAGATATTATTTTAATATCATTATTTCTCCATAATTATATGAATAACCTTAACTCTCACTTATATATGAATCTTAGGAAAAATACTAAACACACATAGTTTTAGACCTTGGTTGAAGTTTGTCGCCTTTTGGGGTCACAGGTTCTACAAAGTCTTGTTTATAAAATAGTATTTTAGACTTTATTATTGATTATAATTCCTAACATTGAGTTTTTAATATTATTTCAATATATTTTTATACTATTAACAACTTTTTAACCCAACAAGACACCTTCACACTTCACTGTGTTATTTTTTTTTGAGACAACATAATAAAACAAGGTTCTCTCTCTAGGATTGTTTTAAGGATTTTCACCTTATTAGTTTGTAATATCACTTCAAAATCATAATAATCTTGACTTGAAAATATTATCACATCCTTCAATATTTTTTCTAATAAACATAAACAACTTTCTCCTTTCACTAAACTATTTCTTTACCAAAAGACAAGGAACAAGGGTTTAAGACCTTATACATAGGTCTATAGACTGAGTTTTAACTATATATTCCTATATAAACCTAAAAAAAATTTAAAATTATTTTAAAAACTCAAATACATTTTATTTTAAACTTCTTCAAAGTTTCACAATATTTTTGTGGTTAGATTTCAAGTTATGATGGTTCAAGTTGATCCACCTAGAGTCTTATTCTTTCTAGGCTAGTAGCTTTCTCAACTAGAGTCCTAAACTAACTGTAACACCTTTAAAAAAATAAATTATTATTTATAAAGGATTAACATATCCCTAAAATTTTCATTTGAATCAAGGAATAGGTTTCTTGTTTCCTTAGTTTTTAGTTTTTTCGAGGAGAATTGAAAACATAGGGTTTTAGGCTAGTGTACAAGTCTGGAGTCATAGATTTTGAAATAACCTAAGTTATAGGAAACTCAAGGAAATTAAAAAAATTTAAAAACATTAAAAAAATATTAACACACCTTTAAATAAAGTTTCAACTGATTTCAAGGGTTTTTTTAATTTATGGAGGTTTTTGTGTTTTAAACCCTAGTTTAAGGGTTTTAGGACTATGTCAAAATAATGAGTATGAATACCATGAAAATTTGGATTTTAAAGAGTATATTGGATAATTTATGTTTGGGGAGACTCTTCATAGCCTCACATATCCATATCACTTACTATTATCCATTAATCAGTCTTCAAACGTGATAAAAAAACCAATTTTTATTGACTATCAAACCATGTATACTACCTTTCCAAACCTACAAGTTCAAGAACACAATGTAACCATGAATAAATATTATTCAAGACAACATAAAAATTTACCTAAAAGTAATAATATTTTTATGATAACAATAACCTCAATAAATTATAATTTAATTGATTATAATATAGATTGAGTTACAATAGATCTTGATAAAATTGTCTTAAGAGATTCTTCTCCTTTCTTTGATTTCTTGAAGTTTCTTATCACACTTACAGGTTCTTGGACTTATTATCTTAATATATTTTGTGTTTTAATACCTCCAATTTTTTTTCATGTTTATTATGTCTCTCACCTTATCCAAAGTTCCCTCCCACCATAGAAAAAAATTGAATCTACTATTTACATACATGAATCTACTTGGTTGATGCACCTACATCACCTTACTCAAATACATATGCTCAAAAAATAAAATTATTTAAATGTTAAATAATATTTATATATACCTTTAGGTGTATTATATCTTAATTAACATATTTATGACTTCCTCTATGCTTACTTCTTAAACCAAATACAAAAAAAAAGAGTTTTAATCCTCATACATAAGGTTGTAGACTGAGATGTAGGATTCAAAATGCAATTAGAGATATCTAAATATGATGCCTCATTGCTGAAAATTTAATTCACAACCATGTCAAGGGTGGATATTAACCTATATGACCACATTGTTGGCATATAATTATGCATTATGTTTTTAGGCAAACTTTGGAAGGCATAAAATAAAAACGTGAGTCATATCCATAAATATGAATAATGGTCATGTGTGTGTAAAATTCCTCTACTTACACCTTGAATCCATCAGATCCCAAATCATAGATGAACTCATGGTAAAAAATTTAGTGATATATCCTAAAATGCACCTTTTATGTAGTTAAGAGACAAGGTCTTTACCTTCAATAGACATTTCCGCTTACAATACATCCACTTCAAAATCCATCTCTTTGAAAACCTTGGTATGTGAAATTTATATGTGTTCCAATTTCCATAGTCTTGGATTCCACATGGATATTCTTTTTTTAATAATTATAGCCTCAATCAACATTAACAATAAATGTTTTCAAAATACATGTAGCAATTAGAGATATCTATCTTTGGGACCTCTTGCTTAAAAAATTGAATATGAAACATGTTGGGGATGGATATTAAAATTTAATACCACAATATAGGCATCTAAGTATGAATTATTAGGAGATGAATCACCCATTCTAGCCTTAATATGACATTTTCTTAGATGCAAGATACAAACTATAGTTGGATATTTCTATCTCTAGGGCATCGTAGATGAAAAAGGGAATTGAAACCATGTCAAGGGTTGTGATTAACATATAGGAATGAATTATTGGTATCTGAGTATTCCCTATTGGGAGACGGAACACTCGTTTTGGCCTCAAGATGACATTTTCCTATAAGGCATTTTTTTTTAAGACAAACTTTGGATAGAAATAAAGCAATAACCATAAGTCATATCCATAAAATAAAAGAATGGAAATGTGTGAGTAAACATCCTTTAATTTCTTATTTAATCCCTTGGAATTAAAATCATCCATGAAATTATGGAAAAGGATCTAGTGATCAGTCAAAAAATTTAATTTTTATGTAGTTAAGAGATAAAGTCTTTGCCTCCAATAGACATTTATGCTTCCAAGACCTCTAATTTGAAATCCATCAATTAACACACCTTAGGATGTTCAATTTAAATTCACTCCCACCTCCATGGAATTATAATCCATATGGATACCCTATTTTGTAATAATTGTCTTCTTGAGCAACGTTGACAAGAAATGTTGTCAAGATGCAAGTTACAATTGGATATCTCTACCTTCAGAGCCTCATGGATAAAAAATTGTATTTAAACTATGTTGAGGGTGCTTATTATCAAAATTTACTAAACTATTGGAATTATAGTATGTCTGGTTAGGAGATATAACACCCATTCTGACCTCAAGATGTCGTTTCCCTATATGAAAGTTGCAGTTTGAGATCTCTATCTCTGGGGTCTATTGACTAAAACCTGGTATCACCACCTTGTCATCAGGGTGATTAACCTATAATAACACATTATTTTCGTTCATGTACACTTTATTAGGATATGGAACACTTTTTATAACCTCAAAATAGTATTTCCCTAGATGCAAGATGCAAACCATAGTTGGATATCTCTATCTTCATGGTCTTATGAAAAAAAATGGTACTTACACCATATTAGGGGTGGTGACTAACCTATAGGATAATATTATTGGAATATAAGGATGGTATTTTAAGAGATGGAGTACTCATCCTGGACTCAAGATGACATTTTACTAGATGCAAGATGTAAGTTGTAGTTGGCGATCTATATCTCTAAGGCCTTGATGTTGAAATCTAACAACACCACCATGTAGATGATAGTGATTAACCTATAGTAATGTATTATTATAATTTTTGTACACTATATTAGGATACAAAACACCTGTTTGGGCCTCAAGATGACTATTCCCTTTAAGGAAAAATTATTTTTTAGGTAAACTTTGGATAGGCTTAAAACATAAACTGTAAGTCATATACATGAACTGAAAGAATAGTCATGCAGATTTCAAAGTCCTCTATTTACACCATGAATCCCCCATATCACAAAACATATATGAAATCATGGAATATGATTTAATGATAAGTCATAAAATGTAACTTTTATGTAGTTAAGAGACAGGGTCTATGCCTCTAATAGACATTTCTAATTTTGCGAACTCTAATTCAAAATCCATCACTTCCAACACCTCAAGACGTGTAATTTACTTGTGTTTTCACTTCCATGTCCTTGTAGTCCAAATGAATATGTTTTTTTAATAATTCTGACCTTGAGCAATGTTAACAAGATGTAATACATAGTTGGAGATAACTATCTACATTTCCTCATGGCCAAAAACTAGCATTTCCATGATGTCAGGGTGTAGATTAACCTCTGTGAACATATTATTGGCATTTGAGTATGCTTAGTTACGAGATGGAGCATCAGTTTTGGGCTCAAAATGGTGTTTCCTTCGATAAGGTAAAATAATAAATTATCTACATGAACTGGAAAGTTCTCTTATCTTAGATAATATGTAATTATCTACTAATAGTGCTAATCATGTGAAGGTGTAAATTAATTTGGCACCACTAACCTAAAAAAAATATGTTATTATTTAATTAAATTAAAACTTATATGTAATACCTAAGAAATAAATAAAATTTGATAAACATAAACACATTTGCATTTAAAAAGACAACATACCTTAGGTTAAATCTAAGGAACCACTAGGATTGGCTCTATTAGTTATAGTAGCAAAAATTACTTCATGATCAGATTCACAAACCTTACATAGAGTCCTTTGTAATGATCTACCTTGATACTTGTGTAAGTAAACATTTGTTACAAAAACCAAATCTGAATAGAGTATCTTCTTATGTACTTTGAAATCCATCACTTTTAAAACCTCACGATATGTAATTTCCATGTTTTCCCAATACCATGGTCTTATAATCCATGAAGATACCCTTTTTTGTAACAATTCTAGCCTCGAGTAACATTGGAAAGAAATATTTTCAAGATGTAAGCCATAGCTAGATATCTCTATCTTTGGTACTTTATGGCTAAGAAATGGAATTACCACCATTTGATGTTAGATATTAACCTATATTATGACATTATTAGAATCATAGTATGTCCAATTACGAGATAAAGTATTAGTTTCAACCTCAATATGACATTTCCCTAGATACAAGCTGTAAGTTGCAGTTAGAATTCTCTATCTCAAGGCCTCCTAGCTAAAAATTGGCATCACCACCACATCAAGGGTGATGATTTACCTATAGTAAAAAATTATTAGCATATGAGTACATCTGATTACAAGATAGAGTACCCATTGTAGCCTTAAGATGACATTTTCTGAGATACAAGATGTAAGCTATAGTTAGAGAACTCTATCTTCTAGGCCTCATAGCTAATAAATTGTATCTTCACCATGTTGGGGGTGGTGATTTACCTCTAATAATGCCTTATTGGCATATGAGTACAACTGGTTAGGAGATGAAATACCCATTTTGCACTCAAGATGATATTTCCCTAGATGCAAGATGGAAGCCATAGTTGGAATTCTATATATCTGAAGCCTCATAACTGAAGAATGACATCGCCACCATAGTATTAATGATGACTAACATATAGGACCACATTATTAGCATCTAATTATCCTTGATTAGGATATGCAACACCCTTTTGGTCTCAAGATTGTATTTCCCTATAAAGCAAAATTGTTATTTTTTAGGCAAACTTTAGATAGGCATAAAATGAAACTATAAATCATATCCATGAACCAAAAGAATAGTCACATGAATGTCAAAGTCCTCTACTTTTATCCCAAATCTCATAGACTATAAATCATCTATGAACTTGTTAAAGAGGATTTAATGATTAGTTTTAATTTTAAAGTAGTTAAGAGATAATGTTTTTGCCTCCAGTAGACATTTACACTTTTGTTACCTGTATTTATAAATCCATTAATTATAACACCTCAAGATGTGTATTTGTCATGCATTTTCACTGCCAAAACCTTGAAATCCACAAATATACCCTTTTTTGAAATAATTATAGCTTTAATCAATGTTGATAATAAATTTTATCGAGATGTAAGCCATAGTTGAAGATATCTATCTTTGGGGATTTGTGGTTGAAAACTAGCATCACCACCATGTCAAGGTTGGAGATTAACCTCTAGGAGGAAATTTTTGGCATTCAGGTATGACCTATTAGGAGATAGAGAACCCATTTTGACCTCAAGATGGCATTTCCCTAGATAAGGTAAAATAATCAATTCTCTACATGAACCGAAAACTTCTCTTAGATTCAATAATATGGAATTATCTATTAAAGGTGCCAACCATGTGAAGGTGGAATATAATTTTCAACCATTAACCTAAAAAATATGTTAATATGTAATTAAATTGAAATTTATATGTAATACCTAAGAAATAAATAAAATTTGATAGACGTAAACACATTTACATGTGAGAAGTCAAAATACCTTGGGAGTTAAATCTAAGGAACCATTAAGATTGGATCTATTATTTATAGTAGAAATAATTGCTTCATGATTAGATTCATAAACCTTCCATAGAGTCCTTTTTAATGACTTACCCTAGTATTTGTGTAACTAAACATTTATTATAAAAACCAAATTTGAATAGTGGAGTATCTTCCTCTGTACTTAGTCATCTTCAAATAATCATACAATTGAACTTTTAATATGATACCTTTGAATCCAAGTTCCAATAACTACCGAAGATCCAAATGTGATAATGAATATTTCCCCCATCTATGACTATAGAAGTCAATCTCAAATTTTTCTCTGCAAAATAGCAAAAATATTAGTCTTCCCCTCCTAATTATCCTCATCTATAATAAATTCATAAACATGCCATGCATCACAAAAAAAAAATGATTTAATACTATGATATGTTGATATATTTACCAAATTTAATATATGAAACACATGTTAAATATATGGTACCTATTTTTACCAGATCAGATACATGATCAAAGTCATTTGATGGTGTCGTATCTATAAGTTGTAATGATGGTTAAACATGACTAGTTTCAATTATAAGTAGAGTCCTAAAACTCCATTCATCTACCCATTTTTATGATGTACACTCATTCTAAACAAATTCAATGTGCATGTAGAATGAAAATGTGTCATGTGCCTCATGTAAACCATCCAAGAACCTGTGTTTGCTAAAAATGAGTGTAACTTATTAGATACACTTACTTTCATACAATATTCATATATTGCCAATTGTTCATCCTCCATCAGCCAAAAATATCTACAAATAGTGAACTTTTGTTGATCACCATGGTCATGCTTTCATTACACCATTCAACTAATTTTTTTACATCTATCAAATTAGTAACCTCTTCAAAATTTAAATCCTCTGTTAAAATTACTCTTTTGACACATGTTCTCACATCATCATGATCCCTTTTTCCATGTCATACTTTAGTGAATCTCCAAAAATGTTGTACACAATTGTCACATGCATCCTACTCAACTAGTATAAAATACGTGCATTATTAAATTGTGATGTGAAATTATCTAATCAAATATAATGTTAATTGAAAGTAATGTTCCTTTCAATCATATTTCCACAAAACATATGACAATAACCTTTCACATATTCTAAAAAATGTGTTTGATCATTGCTGACATAAAATTGGTAGTCCTTTAATGTTTTTCAAGCATACTCTATTCTATCAAGAAAATACATGAATGGTATATGCACAAAAAAGGAAACCTATATTGAATTTTCATATTCTGACTGAACCACTCTTTATGGTTGTAATGTGAAATTATATGCAAAGTCAACTATTAAAACAATAGTACCAAGTACTAATGTGTCCTTAATTAACTTGAATTGTTCATCTAGCCATTAAACTCTATGTGTGTGCATTACATACTAATATGTAATTTCCTCCTTGAATTTGTCCATAAATTTGGAAACATGTATTTGTTTTGTAACAAGATCACACATTTTACATTCCTTTACATTTTGAATTAATATGTCATATTTATATTTAATAAAGCTAGCCAATTCTTATCCAATTCCATGTGTACTATCCTCATGGGTAATTTTTTTCAATTTTGTCATTTCACCATGAATGTTTCAAGTTCTATCAAAATATGCCCTATCATAACAAAAAAATTCCATCTGGTCTTTCACAAAAAATGGTTGGAATATATTCCCTTGTTGATTTTGGTAGGGCTTCTACTTTGTACTCCTATAAAATGTTGTCTGTATGCAAAGTATAATGAACATAATGAAAAATATCATAATGCATTGAAAATTAAGCATGTTACCTACAACAAGTAGTGTATGTGTGATTGATTTTCACATAGAAGGGTTTGGCCATTTAAAAATATATTTGTTTAATTAAATTATGTGGATATTTTTAACAAATTTAGACTAAAATTATGTTTGAGTCATATCCAAAAAATGTTTAGAATGTGTTTCATGGTTAGAAGAACCAACTTTATTTTCACTACATCTCTAATATTAGGTGTTGCCCTTATGTTATATTTTATATATTCTAAGAGTAAATATTTAAGGGCATCAAGTATAGAATTATCTTTCCATGAGAGTCTACCAGAGAATCCCCATAAGTCATTGTTACCATAAAAATCAAGTCTTATATGTCTCCCAATTGATTTTATTAGTTTTTTCTTATTTATGTCAAATGCTCGACTTGTTTGTCTAATCAATTATTTATTATTTGTTTAAAAACTTACCAAAGAGTTTTTAGTAATGCATCAGGAAATGTTACCATCTTTGGTTTATTTCTTCACAACTACTTGATGGTATGCATTATAAAAAAATTCAATAATTTCCTTGTTTACACTATCTTTATTAGATATTTTTAGTCTTAGGGTGTTCATTTTAGATATCATCTTAATCACTTTCATCAATGTAATAGACAATTGACATCTTAGAGTTTCATTTGATTTTTCAAAGTGTTAGTCCCAAATTCTTTTATCTTTTCTTTTCATATGGCACTCATACATTTTTTTAGGCATCATTTTTAAAATGTTTCATAAATTTAAATTAAATACATGGGTCTTCTTTTGAAAATCTTAGGAGGTGTTCTTAGTGGTAAATTTGTTTGATTTAGTGTTTACATTTTATTTTCTTCCTTACTAGTTTCTTCATTCAAGGTGTTCCCATATTGGTTTATTAATTGCTATTTTCACCTATTAGTGTTTCCATGAAATTTACATCATCATGCATACTATCATCACCACCAAAATTAAAAACTATAAAATTTGAATGTGAACTTGATTGACACTTTGGTTTACTATCAGAATCAACATTTTTATTTTCAAATTTTGCTATACTATCATTTTTCCATCATTATTTGTGACATTAAATTCATTAGATATAGTATACTTGCATGATTTTTTTCATTCTTTACCTTTACTTTTCTCTCTAGACTTATTATTCATGTGATGTTTTGTACTTTAACTTCTTCTTCTTCTTCATATTACAAATTTTTTTCCCCATGATTGCACAAATTTGTCAAATTTTTAGGGTGGAAACGATAATCCAATTATTAAAACATAGACATAATTGATGTGTAGTATAATGTGGGGATAATGATCAAATTATTAAAAACCAGACATACATCCTTTAGTTAGCCATGGGTAGACAACGTTTTATAATTTTGAGGGTGGGGACATATATCAAATATGTGAAAAATAGACATGTAATGTGGATAATGAAATAGAGTAGAGTATGTGGGGAAATAACTATCTATGTAAAAAAATGATGTTAACCATACATGTTTTTTTTTGTTTCTTTAGTACTAACAAGACTATGTACATAGTATTAGATGTATACAAAAACACCCCTAAACCTAAACTCTTAACACTAAAGCTTTAATCTATTGGACCTTAAACTCTCAAACTTAAATCCTAATACCTAAACCCCAAGCCATAGAAATCATAAATTGTAAACTCTTAAATCTTTAAACCAATCATTTGAGCTATACTTAACATCATTTAAACTAATATTAGGTTCACAACACTCACTTTGGCCTAAATCGCACCACTAGTTAACTTAATTAACTAATTTATAGAATATGTGATGAGATAGGGACTAATAGAACCAGAAACACATTTTGTGATCACAAATAGGTTCAATCAACTCAAATTTTTCTCAATTGACTTCGTGGTTAGACCCAAAACCCTACACCCTACACCCTAAACTTTAAATCCTAAACTCTAAACCATCAACCTTATACCTTATACCCTAAATTGTAAACCCTAAGACCCAAACCTTAAACCCTAAGCCTTAATCCCTAAACCTTAAACCCTAATCCCTTAACACTAAATCCTAGAAACCCTAAAACATAAATCATAAACTCTGAAGACCCTAAACTAATCATTTGAACACCAATTACCATTGTTTAGACTAAGAATTAGGTTTGCATGGTTAAATTTGGCCCAAATCACACCACTAACTAGCCCAATTTGTTAAATTTCTCAATCTATGATGACATGAGGGCTAATAAGACCCAAAAACACTTTCTTTGCTCATAAATTGGTTCAACCAACTCAAATTATCCTCAATTACCTTTGTGATTGGACCATAAACCTTGAATCTTATTTGGAATGTAAACCTTAAATCTTATTCCATAAACCTTAAACCCTAAACCCCAAACCTCATACCCTATACCCTAAGCCCTAAATCTTAAACCCTATACCTTAAACCTTAAACCCTAATCCTTAAACCTTAAGCCATAAAAACCCTAAATCATAAATTGTAAACTCTTAAAACCATAAACCAATAATTTGATCCCTAATTAAAATAATTTAGACTAAGAATTAGGTTCATAGAGCTCAATTTCATCCAAATCTCACCACTGACTACCTCAATTGACTAATTCTCTCAATGTGTGATGACATGGGGGATAATCAAACCCAAAAACACATTTTTTGGTCATAAATAATTTTAAATAGCTCAAATTATCCTCAGTTACCTTCATGATTAGACCCTAAACCTTAAACCCTAAAACCTAAACCAACCAATTTAGTTTTAATTAACATATTTTAGAGTATGAATTAGGTTCATAAGGATAAATTTTGCCCAAATTACATCACTCATTACCCCAATTGACTAATTGGATCAATCTATGATGATATGGGGCCAATCAAGCCCAAAATCACATTTTATAGTCACACATATGTTAAAGGAGCTCATTTTAGTCCTAATTGTCTTCAAAATTAGACCTTATACTCTAAAGCCTAAACCCTACATACCCTAAGCCCTAGACCTTAGACCCTAAATTATAAACCCTAAACCTTACATGAATTGATTTAACCCCACATAACATTCTTTAGATTAATAATTATGTTCATAGGGCTCAATATAGTGTAAATCACATTACTTATTGGCCTAATTAACTAATTGGATTCATTTTTTATTATGTCGGAGCTAATTGTGCTTAAAATCATGTTCTATAGTCATAAATAAGTTTAAATGGCTCAAATTATCTTCAATTGCCTTCACTATTGAACCCTAAACACCATATTATATACCCTATACCTTAAACCCTAAACCTTAAATTTTAAGTCATAAACCCTAAGCTAATTGATTTATCCCTAATTAACATACTTTAGAGTAAGATTTAGGTTCATAGGGCTCAATTTAACCCAAATTTCATTAGTCATTGGCCTAATTGACTAATTGACTCAATCTGTGAGGATGTGGAGGATAATTGAGCCTAAAATCATAATCTATAGTCATCAATAGTTTTAAAGAGCTTAATTTGGCCCCAATAACCTTCATGATTGGATGTTATATACCCTAAAACACAAACCTTATGCTCTAATTGATAAACCCTAAACCCTAAACCTTAAATTATAAACTCTTGAAACCGTAAACCAATCATTTTAGCCCTAATAAACTAACATGTATACTAAGAAAATTAGGTTAAAGTGGATCAATTTAGCCCAAATCATAACACTAATTTCTCTAATTGACCAATTGGCTTAATCTATGATGACATGGGGCCAATTGAGCTGAAAATCACATTATATAGTCACAAATAGGTTTAAGGAGATCAATTTGGCCCCAACTGACTTCGTGATTGGACTTATACCCTAAAATCTAAACCTTTATATACCCTAAGCCATAAGCCCTAAACCTTAAACCATAAATCATAATACCTAAACCTTAAACTAATAGATTTAACCTCAATTAGCTTCTTTTAAATTAATAATTATGTTAATAGGGCTCAATTCAGCACAAATCACATTACTTATTGCCATAATAGATTGATTGGCTCAAATTATGATGGAATTGGGGCTAATTGTGCCCACAATCACATTCTATAGTAATAAATATATTTAGTCAAGCCAATGAGAAAAATATTACAATCTTAGCTACCTATTTACATTTTTTTAATATACAAAATTTTAATGTTAACAACTATTTAATCTATTAAGTCCATTCATGAAGTTTGGGAATCAAATTTTTTTATAAGAAAATAATAAGATATTGAAATTCATGTAAACTATTTTGTGTATATGGTAATTCCAAATAGATAGTAATTTTGCATATGCGGTAATTCCACGTATGTGGTTCTTTATTTGACATTTTATACACATTCCTAAAGGCTCAAGAATTGTTTGTATTCTTTATCTAGAGGCATATATATATGTATGTATGTATATATATGTATAGATATGTATGTATGTATATATATGTATATATATATATATATATATATATATGTATATGTATATATATATATATATATGTATATATATATGTATATATATATATATATATGTATATATGTATATGTATATATGTATATGTCTATATATATATATATATATGTATATATATATATATATATATATATATATATATATATATATATATATATATATATATATAATTCCAAATACATAGTAATTTTGCATATGCGATAATTCCACGTATGTGGTTCTTTATTCGACATTTTAACACATTCCTAAAGGCTCAAGAATGGTTTGGATTCTTGATCCAGAGGCATATATATATATATATATATATATATATATATATAATTACCTTAAGGTTGTTATCTATATTTATTTCTATGTATGTCTTTTTATAGCACTATATACCACAACTATACATGTTCATCTTTGTTTATGTATCTTTTCATTCACTAATTCAAAACAAAATTTATTTTTATGGTTGCAAAATAGACCTAATTCTACACACCAAAAAAATGTTTTCCATACTTTGACATAGTTCGGGGGTCGTACGATCAGCTATACATTATTTATCATATTTTAGGTCTATTGAATTGTGAAATTAGTAAAATAAATAAATATGCATAATTAATTTTAAAAAAAAGGTTGCAAACTATATGATCTTATCTAACTTTCCACCAAAGGGTTTAAAATGATAACTCCTTGAACCAAATAGGTTGAATCTTGTCCACGCTTAATGTGAGTGCACAGTATTTTATTAATATTTTAAAAATTAAGTACATAAGGGTGCCTTGACTCCATTAACCCTTTTTCATAACAAATATTGATTTATATAGTTTTTACCAGTCACTGGTAAAAACAACTAACCTATAACCAACTATTTACGGGAAAACAACCCATAAGGTAGTTCTAATTAATTAACTCAAAAATATAAAACTACCTAAAACTAAAACTAACTAACATTATTTTATGGGGGTGTCTTTACTAAAAGATGCATGCCCCATTTACAATAATATTTATTAACCTACAAAAAATCTAATCTAATGTTAAGACTTTGGAAAAAGTCCTAACAAACCCCCCTATGATCCAAAGTCAGGTATTTGGACACATACTAAGCATTTTTCTAAATTTTTCAAATTTGATTTTGTCAAGGGGTTTTGTGAAGATGTCAGCTGTCTGATCGGCAGTTGGGCAATATACTGGATCAAGAGCTTTCTTTGCCACCAGCATTCACAGATAATGGTATTTGACATCCATATGTTTTGTTTTGGCATGAAACACAGGATTATTAGACATCTTGATTGCACTTCGATTATCAATGTATAACTATGTAGGAACAAACTGAGAAACTTGAAGATCTTCAAGAATATGATGAAGGTAAACAATTTATCTGGAAGCATCCCATGCTACAATATACTTTGATTCTAGTAATGAATTTACCATTGTATCCTTCTTCTTACAACACCAAGCAATGGTAGCTAAACCCATATGCATAGTGTATCCTGTGGTTAACACTCTGTCATCCAAACATCCAGCAAAATATGCATCACAATATCCAACAAGTTTGAAGTTCTTGTTGTAGTGGTATTCGAGGCCATATGTTTTCATTCCCTAAAGGTAATGAAGTACTCATTTTGCTGCATGCCAATGAATTTCTCTAGGCTCATGCATAAACCTAGATAAAATTCCAACTGAAAATGAAATATCGGGCCTAATAGTCATCAAGTATATCAAAACTCCCACCAATTGTCTATATGTGGTGCCATCAAAAAAGGCACTGCTATCATCCTTAAACAATTTCAAGTTAATTTCCATGGGAGTGAGGGTAGGTTTGCAATCACTCATGCCAAACCTATCTAATAACTCAGAATATACTTAGTTTGTGAAATGAAAATACTATGCTCTTTTTGAGTTACCTCTATGCCTAGATAGTAATGAAGAAGTCCAAGATCTGTCATCTCAAACCCATCCTTTAATTTCTTCTTCACAGACTTGTTATGGTTTTCATCATTACCTGTAATAAACAAGTCATCAACATCGAGAACAAGTATCACCATTTTCTTACCCTGTGCTAAAAAATAAAGAGTATCATCAGATTCACTATGATGAAAACCAATGGATTTTAAGTATGAATCCATTTTTGCATACCAAGCCCTAGGTGCCTATTTGAGCCCATACAAAGCTTTTATCAATTTACATATTTTGTATTCGGCACCCACCTATTCAAAACCCTGTGGTTGTTTCATATAGACTTCTTCCTATAAATCACCATTTAAAAAAGCACTTTTAACATCCAATTGATGTACTTTCCAACTATTTTGTGTGGCTAAGGCAAGTACCATATCAATAGTGTGCCATTTGGTAGTTGGTGCAAATGTTTCCTCATAATCAATACCTTCTTGTTGCACATATCCTTTTGCAATAAGTATTTCCTTATGTTTATCAATGGATCCATATGATTTATACTTAGTCCTATAAACCCATTTACATTTGATGGGTTTAACATGTGGAGGAGGATCAACTAAAATCCATGTATTATTGTTAAGTATGGAATCATACTCGCATTTCATTGCCTGTTGCCAAACATGTTCAGTAGATGCCTCCTCAAAAGTGGATGGCTTAGTGGAAGAAGTAGTAACAACCATAGCATAGTTACCTATTTTTGAGAATTCTTGGGCCCTATTAAACCAAATTCATATGTTGTCAAGTCAGGAAAAAGTACTTTGAGCCCATTTTGGATAGTCAAATTATTCAAATCAGGGACTCCAAAATTCTTATTATGTGTATCATTTGAAAGGGGACTTAGAGAATTTTCAACAATCTCTAAGTCATCAACCTGTGAACTTGTAGATAAAGGAGAGGAAAGTGAAGGAATTTGATTCTCATACCATAACTTTGAAGAGTTATCCCCATTATTCAGACCCTTATCTCTTATTGTATTTTTCCTCTCTAATCTATCAAGTTGAGAATCAATCTCTGCAGTGTTCATAGTCCTAAACTCATCAAATATTACATCTCGACTCACTATGAATTTGATTGAATCCTATGCAAGCAAATAAAACCCCTTTTTGTCTTCAAAATAACTAAGAGAGATGCATTTTTAACTTCGTGGTTCTAGATTAGTTCTATGTTTAATATGAACCAAAGCAAAATAAAGACATCTAAACACTTTCAAGTGTTTAACTTTTGGTTTAAATCCATACCATGCCTCATATGGAGTTTGTCCCAAAAGTGTAACTGTGGGGGACCTATTTCTCAAATACATTGTAGTACCAATGGCTTCTGCCCAAAACTTATCATCAAGCTTTTTATAGTGCAACATGGCACGTGTTGTGCCCTCTAAAGTTCTATTCATTTGTTCAGATACTCCATTTTGTTGTGGAGTATGAGCATTACTATATTATCAATGAATACCATGGTCTCAACAATAATCTAAAAATTCATTTGAAGTATACTCACCTCCATTATCTGAATGAAGAGTGGCCAAAAGTGAACTTGTTTCTTTTTTGAATAAGTGTAACCAATCAACAAACTTAGCGAAAACTTCAGATTTGTTTTTCATAAAGAATACCCAAGTCATTCGAGAAAAGTCATCAATAAAAAATACAAAGTATCTACACCCACCAATGGATGACTTTTTCATGTCACATACATCACTATGAACTAACTTTAAACATCTGTTAGCTCTCCAAGATGACTGTTTAGGAAATTTTTCCTGATTTTGTTTGCCCAAAACACATGACTCACAAAGAATACTATCTTTGCGAAAAGTGGGCAACCCATTCACCATACTATATCTCTGAAAATCTAGTAAAGAGTGGATATTCAAATGTCCATAGCGTATATTCCATAACCACTATGTAGACATAGTACCTGTACCTATGTCAACAACTACCGCAAGTTCTATGGTGGGAGGAAGCACTTTACAATGTAATCTAACCAAGTTCCCATCTTTATATCCTGTATACATTATTTTATAATCATCCTTCACTTAATTGATGTAAATGAGCCCATTTTCAAGCACAATTTGATAAACTTTCTTTCGAATAGTTACCAAAGAAAGTAAGTGTTTCTTCAATGTGGGAACATACCAAACATCCTCCAAGTATTTTATAGACCCATTAAGATGAAGAATTCAAACAGATCCAAGTCTTAGTGGTGTATGCATAGACTTATCTACTAAGGAAATTGGAGAGAGAGAAGCTTCCTTAAAATACCAAAATAAATCTCTCCTAAATGTCATGTTTTTGGTTGCTCCTGTGTCTAAAACACATATATATGTGAGCTCATCTCTAGCCTCATATTCAATATAATCAATGTGCCCCAAAGTAGTGAATGCAGATTCATGGGCAACATTATTGGACTCATCATAGTCATGATCGGCATACTGAGCAGAGTTAGACATAGTCACTTTTTTTGGCCTCTAAATTTTATCAAAAGGAATTCTACATTGTGAGGCAATGTGACCAAATTTTCCACATCTATGACACTAAATGTCTTATCTACCTCGACTTCTACCCCTATATGAGTTGTGACCATGTCCTTGATCACTTGTTTCATGTGAATGTGATTGGTTAGATTGTTGATTATTTGAATGACCCCTACTTATATTTTGATATCTGCCTCCTCTATAACCCTGACCCCCTCTATAACTGTTTCCTCTATTGTTTTGATGCCCAAATGAAGATGAACTAGGCTTTGACTCTAAAACATGGGATTCTTCAGTTTTCTTGGATTTCTTGGGTAGAGAGAGGTTATGTTGGATGACCAACTTAGCCAACTTATCAAAGGTGATGCTTGTGATCTTATTAGAGACATGAAACATTTAAACAAAAATTTTATAAGCCCTGGTAGTCCTTTCAAAGCAACAGTAACTATAAGGTCATCATCTAGTTTTCCAAAACTAGCCTTAGTGTACTCAGTAGTGATATTTTTTAACTTAGACATATATTCTCCCATATCCTCATCTTCATCTAATGACAAAGTAAACAATTGTGTATGAATATCTACCTTCTTATGCTTAGGTTCCTTATCATACAAATCTAACAATGTTTTCCATGCAATGTAACTATGAGGAGAATTTTCAATATGAACATAAGTATCACGAGTACAACATTTAATGAGAGTTAAGGCCTTAGAATCATGCAAATTAAATATATCTAATTTAGCCTACTCTATTGGCAATGTGGAATTTTCATTCTTAACAATATCCCATAACTAATTAAAAACTAGTGAAGCCTCCATCAATCGTTTCCAATCTGAATAATTGAAAATTGTTAATCTATCACCATCTGAAATCAAATTTTGAATTTTCAGCATCTTGAAATGAAAGTAAGTGTTGTAGAGAAACGTGTGATAAAATGTAAAAGAGATGAAACAAATATCACACTCAATGCACAAGACACTGCTTCTATGAGGTTTTTCACTTAACCTCCGTGTAGAGTGCAAAAGAAAAACAAGAATTTTTTATGGGTTTTGCACTTAACCTCACCAAAAATCAATGATTACACCCTTATTTCACCAAATTACAACCTTAATCCACCAATTACACCCTTATATCACCACAACAATGTAAAAAAAATGGAATTGAATTCCCCCTTTTTTGAATTTTAAAACAACAAAATACAATAAGTATGTGTTTAACAACTTTCAAAGTTTAAAAGGGAATATTCTTTTTACAAAAAAGTATATTCTAAAGTACAAAGAACTTTTTCCAAAAGAAAGGATTTGAACCCTTGACCTCCTCCTTTGCAAACTTCTTACAAAATAAGCTTAACCAATTGCTCTAAGAGCATTTTCAAAATATGTTACTCAGAAATTTCTACTTATTCTAGATTTTTTCTGAGGGAAAATTAAAAAAAATTACATGTGTAAATAAATTCAAACTTTTCCCTTTTTCAGTCTTCTCACTTAGGCTTCCTCCTGTGGGACCCAGCTAAGAGAAATATTTGAATCAAACTTTAGAAATAGCAAAAAAAAAAAATCCTAAGTTTTATACCTGAGCCATTCTTCCCTGGGACACCATGGCTGCTCTTGGAAGTTTCTCTGCACCTGTTCTCTCTCCTACATGCCGTATAAATCCGTACAGGTAGAATAAAATGGATTTTACTAAGTTTTGGCAAAATTTTTGAGGTACTTTTTGTAGGGAATGAATTCAAAATGAAGCCAGGATGTTGGAAGGCCATACAAATCCATACAGCTTAGAAAAATGCCAAATTTTTTATTGAGAATGCAAAAATAGGGGTTTTAACCAGTTTAACAGGTGTTTATGGATTCAAAAGGACTGAAAATGAAATGAATCAATAATGGCAGCCATGAATGAAAGATACAAAATTTTTCCCCCGGTAAATAGGCCGTACAAGTCTTATTTTATGCCAAAATGATATCACATGAATTTGAATTTTCACCTTGCCTTCCTTCGAATTCACCAAGCTCCCAAAATTACCATGCTCTAATACCATTGATAACTCCTTGAACCAAGTAGGTTGAATCTTGTCCTCGCTTAGTGCGAGTGCACAAGTATTTTATTAAAATTTAAAAAATCATTTACATAAGGGTGCCTTTACTCTATTAACCCTTTTTCATATCAAACATTAATTTATATAGTTTTTACCAATGACCGGTAAAAGCAACTAACCTATAACCAACTATTTATGGGAAAACAACCTGTAAGGTAGTTCTAATTAATTAACTCAAAAATATAAAACTTCCTAAAACTAAAACTAATTAATATTATTTTATGGGGGTGTCTTTACTAAAAGATGCATTCCCCATTTACAATAATATTTTTTAACCTACCAAAAATCTAACCTAATGTTAAGACTTTGGAACAAGTCCTAACATAAAAGAAAACTAAACGATGTTCAAAAAATGATGTGTCACTTGGGAATCCATTTACTCCAATTTTTCTAAAAAATAGAACTAACTCTTCAATTTTTTTATGTTTGACCTACTCATACTTGACCATTTAAAAAAAAATTAGTAATTTAGAAACTAGACTTGAAATGCTACAATTCATGTTCCTATGACATCTTCCAATTTGCAATTTAAGTGTCTCAAATAATCCTTACAAGTTGAGGTTTCTTATTTTTTAGGAAAACATGTTCACTTAAGACCCCCTTTTGCCCCCTCCCTACTCACATGCCCCACCCCACCCCCAACAATTCCATGAATTTACCATAATATATGCATGTTGAGGTATTAAAATAAACTAACGAACTTGATCAAAAAAGAAGGAAATTATATTAACATCAACAAAAAAAAAAAGATAAAAAAGAATTCACAACCAATTAATTTTCTTATTTATAGGACAAATCTTACTTTATAATGATAACACAAGGCTCTGGTAAGAATGAAATCATGACCTTGAAGATGTGCACAAAAGTTTATGAGAAGAAAAAATATATTGATTAAAAAAATTAAAATCAATGTTAGTCTGAAAAATAATATAAAAAAACATTATTGAGACATTCATGTATACATTGATTTGAGCATAACGCCCTTGGAGACACCCAATCTCTACAAAACATACATAGAGCTATCAAAACAACATAATCTTTGAAACCCATAAAATATTTTTACATAATCCCTAACTAGAGCCATAAACCATTCATAAACATTTGTTCACAAGAAACCAATGATTCAAATGTATTAAATAACATAAAATTATAAAAAATGAAGTCACAACCAAATCTATGTTATTCAGGGGACTAACAACAACACATGACTCTATCTAGAATGAAATCATGACCCTACATACTTGAATAATTTTTTATTGAAAATAAGAAATGTATTGCTTAAAAAATCACAAAATTTTGACACAAATACATTTATTAATTTAAACAAAATTTGACATCACTATAAGAAAAATTTGAAGCAAAACAATATGTTCATCGTATTATCATAAAGACACCTATTGGAGATTAACTCACCCCATAATGACTACATTCCCAATCTCTAGCCTATGTTCATCAAACAATCAAATTTAATTGTCAGTATCAGTCTCAATAACAAAACTAAGACAAATGAAATATTATCACCACAGTCATGCAAAGACATTGGCTTGATCATAGATCATCGAAAATGGATGCATGTCCAATCTATGGTAAATGCACATGGAGCTATCAAAATAACATAATTAATCAAACCCAACTATTTCTACAGAAATCATGAAAAAACTATAAAATAATCATAGAGATCTATTCACAATAAATTAGTCATTCCATTTCATCAAAAAACATAACACTATAAAAAATTCACAACCAATTCATTATGTTTTTTTAAGGATAGATCTTACCTTATAATGATAACACACATCTTTCACTAGTAAAAAATCATGATCTTGTAAGCCTATAAAAATGTTTAACAGAATAAAACATGTACTATAGTTTAAAATAAGAGTAAATTGACATTAATTGCAGCAACTAAATAGATACAAATGAAATATACTAAACATATTGGCACAAATGAATTTATTGGATCTTAACTCATAATGATTGCATTCATAGTCTCTAGCCTATGTAAACTAAAATAATAAAATATATAATAAAAAATTGCTCTCATATATGAAAAGCTCATATATATAATAGATTTTTGAAAGATGTCATTAATAGAAACATTAATTTTGCTGAATAACACATAAAATGAATCTTTTCATCCTTATATACACATTAAAATCTAAACATCAAATAATTTAACACCATAGAACATAAGGGATAAATATCTGTAGAATAGACTTGCCAACATGGCAAAAGGTACTAGCTCCATCATCAAGATGTAATAACCACTCACCATTTTATATATGCCACAAGGTCACTAGTGGACCAAAACATCCCTACTTGACGATCTTTGATCCTACAACATAGGCCAATTAGTGCATGCCAGATGTTAACAATATGGTAGCACGATTATATTCATCCTCCACCTTAATATGGTGACTTTCGATTAGGTATGAAAAAAAGGAATAATTTTAATAGGTGAATGAGTATTGACATAATAAAAAGTCATGTTAGAAAAGAAATTAATGCAACAAGATATATGTATATTAAAATAGTTTTTTAATATTTGAATTTATCATAACTGATTTATTTAAATTATAATGTTTAAATGAATGATTCAAACTGAAGCCACCTTAGAAAGTAGCAGGTATGATTTTTTTTATTTTTATTTTGGAAACGTATTAGACACATATTATTTTCTTGAGTCTATTGACCAAACATTAATATCTAGATTAAATTAATTTGAACTTAAATTTAAATAAATGTGATATGACTATCTGAAATTTAGAGTATGAAGTCTTTCTATATTATAAATTTAATTGGCTCATGTCTTAACTAACCTTTAATAACCCATCAACATACATTTATTCTTGAATGATCCACTTGATTCTGTCCAAAATTTATTTTTAATAAATAAATGAAAAGAAAATTAATTTTTCTATTGAATTATAGCTTATTACGCTCGAGGCATATCCATTATCATTGTAACACCATAGATTCATCTTCACATCAAAAGATGTCATTTCATCCATCTCCAAACCTTTTGAAGTTGATAAATCAATGTTAAAAAGGCCTTAATGGTAAATTTAAAAAAGTTAGATCCATAAGGATATGTAGTGTGATATACAACTATTAATAATTGGTTGTGAATTGGGTAAGTGATGACATGTCAACATGTAGTCATTGATAAGTCTCATCCAACGACTATAAAATAAATATTTACTCTTTAAAACAATTTTCTAGAGAGTTTTATTTTGTTCTTATTTTAAGATTTTTCAATACTATCATTTAGGGATGTAGTTTCTTCTTTTGTCATTAGAGTTATGTTAGTTAATTAGGTTTCTGAGGTATTATTTTTGTCTTTATTTGTTAGTAAACCCAAAATTCTAAAACTTGATAATGGCTACATTCCTAATCTTTGGATTATTCATGCCAAGATATAAAACCAACACAATATTTCAAATACATAACCTATTATCACATAGATAGTAATAAAATACATAAATCATTTAAGAAACTCTATTTAAGACAATCGAATCAATTGATCCCCCAAAAAACATATAACTATATTAACAATATGCCACATTCAATTATTTCTCTTATTTAGAGGATATATATTACCTTCTAGTGAGAACATAAGGCTATATAAAAAATGAAATCATATATTAGAGTTGTAGCCAAGATCATCAGATCAATGAATGTCCATAGTGAAGTGATCACATGAGTCAAGTAAGCATACATCACATAGTTGAAAGTAATTGAAACCATCCATTAGAGAATATTGCAAAAGCATTAGAGAAAATAATGAATAATCCAAATAAATCTAGATTAAGATTACAATAGCCTAGTAAAGGGGAATATATAAAATTAGTAGTGAGAATTAACTCATAGGATAAATCACCATGGGATTGAGTGTAACTCACTATGGAACACATAAGAGAACTTACAGTGACACTCAGTTGAACTTCAGATGGAACTCTAAGTGGAACATACCTTCTCATCCACTTTACCTCTTTATTACACCTAAGTAATCTGAAAGGCTTGATGAGGTACCCCTACAATGCAACTCTCAAAAAGTAGAGTAAAAGGAGAAAACCTAGAGGTAAAAAACTTCCCCTAAAATGAGAGACAAAGAGAAGAAGTTAATACTAGAAAGCCCCAAAAAGGTGTTTTAGAGTAATCTACACTCTAATTACTTGAAAATCAAAAAATAAATCAATTTACATGAGTGGTCTGAATCCACTACTCGATCATTAAAACAATTGATATTAGGATTCACTAATATAACTCTAATCAAGAAGATTGTCAGTGGTGTTTAAAGTACGAAAGAGTATTGCATGTGAAAGGAACACTCAACACCTAAGAAATAAGATATACACCACACCCCCCATACTACTTAATTGGTAGAGTGATGCTAAAAATTAGGTATGCATACATCCCCCATAATTTTGAATTCATAGAGTGTATGAAAAAGTTATGTGTGAGTGGTTTGAATCTATTACTCGAACACCAAACAAGCTAACACTACATGCACTATAATAGCCCCATATGCTGTGAGAGACTGTTGACTATCAAAAAAGTGGTGTTAAAAATATATAGGTCTTTCAAATAGGATGTCTTTGGTAGTGATGGATGAGGCAAGAAAATAAAGAAGTGAAAAAGTGTTCAGAATATATCACATAAATGCATGAAGGTAGACAAGGCTAAATTGATAAACCCTCCATGGAACTTTATAATTCAATGTTAGTATAATATATCCTAATAAACATCAAATGAAAATAAGGAAGATACCATGATTCACCATAATAGCTCCAAAAAAGGAGACTATTGACCTATTAAAGAAGCCATCAAGTAATATGAGAGATGTTCCAAAAAATAAGGGAGCAAAAAAGTTCCTTCATAGAAGAAGGCATTGTGTTAAGAAAAGGGCCTTGATGGAGACATGACATAAACTATAAGTGTGTCAATGTGCCAATGCATAAACTAGAATAGATCATGTTGTGGGATAGTAGAAGAGTGTGTCAAATAGCAAAAAAAACCATCATGTATGCAAAAACACACCTTAAATGATTAACTACCAAAAATAACAACTTATAAAAGCACATGTTAAAAATGTCAGACTTAGCTAAAAATGTATCCAAGTGAGAAACAAGTGTAGTAATCAATACAAATAGTGTAGGATTAGAATAGAGATGTTAGGCATAGTAACAAATGCATCCACATGTGAGAATTTGATACACAAAGTACAATGCATAATGTATTAGGAACCATAGCACATGAAACCCCCTTGAATATGACACTTTATAACTATAGTGCATTGAGAAAAAAATAGGGTTGGGGGAACTGATATGGGACATCCTAATACATATACAATGTATGGGGGCATCTAAATATCTATGGTACTCACCATGTTAGGGGGCATCTTATATGGTTGGGGTTACTCTCTAATGGATATGGGGTTGAGGGTCTTGATCAAAGTAGAGGTCAAGGGTCTTACCCCTAATATCCAATCCCTATGGTATATAATTTAAATGGCCCCCAAATAGACAGATAGGCTATATGGGATTATATTATATCCCCTATCTCTACTCTATATGGATGGGGAATATATATAGTTTGACATGAGGTCACCCATCTATATCTAGGGGCCCTCTCTCACTCCTCACCCCCCACCTTATAGATCTATCTATGGTATGGGGGAATTGACCTTTTCTTCTTTCAAGGCAAGGGAAATAAGGGTCATCCATTGTCAGCTTCTTAGTTGATTAGTTCACACCAGTGGCATGTTGATCAACGTATGTGAACCACTACCAGTTCACCATACACTATCAACTAATCAGTTCACGTGAGATTCTTGACTTGATTCATAGTGTACTAACCTAACCCACCTATCTCCCCCTCATAGTGGAGCAACTATGTATATAACTATATAACTGCTATGTCTAGGCTACGTTTGACTCAACTAGGTTTCCAAATCCTAATCACCTAAACATTCAACCACAAATAGTTATCTAAAGTTCCTCTCAGGGCCACTTGAACTACTTAGTCATAACTATATAGAGTAGATTTCTTCTTTATTCTCTATTTTGATCATGGGATTAATATAAACTTATATGGATATAGTTGATCTGATTACAAAGTATCTTGATCAAGATGTATTCCATGAGGAGTCTTTATGATGGAGATGTTGATCGAGATGTATTTGAATCAAGTCAGGTCAGGTATCATATATTAATCATGATAGTAGCTCTCACAACCCTAGTTACATATGATCCTACTCTCAACCACCAACTAATAGACCAAAGGTGCCAACTACTATATCACCTCAGGGGTCATTTATAGATCTCACCAACTAGAGAGATTGGGATATATATAGGGGCACTGGAGGTTGGGGGTGGAGGTAGCTATATATCTATATAAAGTGGATAGGGCTGATTGGGAAGGTGAAGATTCCCCCTATATCCATGAGGTGGGTGAGGATACTTAATGGAAAACCTATCTTGGCATTAGTGGCCAAGAGGGGGAGAGATTGGTATGGGTTCTACATGACATGGCTAGATGTAACAATAGAAACTATTATGGAAGGGAGTTCCCTTCCAATAAATGAATATATATTTTCTCTATTTTTAATATTTGTACCTATATAATCACATCATGTATATGGTTTCACTACAACCAAGTGGATGGATAATCCTTTATCATTATTCTAACATAATAATATATATGGGTGATGTGTCAAAGGTACCAAGTGAACACTACTCATTCTTTGTTTAGTGATACCATATACCAAATGCACACTTCTATACTACATGTATGATCTCACCCCACTATTAGTCACTTCATCAATGGCCTTGTTTCTATCTAAAAGGACAAGATAATACTCACTGTCACTAACACACTCTAATCTTCTATCTATTTCTTTGGTATATGCCCACATCCCTAAATACCCCTACTTCCACTACCTACTTCTCTCAATACCCACCTCCCCTCACCCTATACTCACTCTCTAATACCCTCCCCCTACTCTCTCTATTCATCAATTATATATAGAGGGGGGATTAGATACATATAGGTGCTATGCTTAGGGTAGCAACTAGATCTATCTATAATCTATATATCCACCTTTGACTATAGTGATGGCATGGCCCCATCTATCTCTAATTTAGTTATGGGTGAGCGGTATCTTGTGTATATACAAATTATCTCTCATTCATAAAGTTATCAACCTCCCATATAGATATATAGGGACACCATCTATTTAATCTTAATCTATATCTATATAGGGAGGGGGTTCAGACTCGACCTTGATCTTAGATCTAAGATTGAATATCTAGTCTATACTATATATCTCAGCTCCACCTATCCCTAAATAGATATATATTAAGATTAGATAGATGGTGACCCTATCTATCTATATGGGAAATTTATGAATCGACCAATGGGAGAGAATTTGTATATATGCAAGGGACCACTCACCCATAACTAAACTAGAGATAGATGGGGCCATGCCATCACTACAGTCGAATGTGGATATATAGAATCTAGATAGATCTAGTTGGTACCCTGAGCATATCACCTATATATCTATCCAATCCCCCCTCTCTATAGAACTAAAAATCTTCATAGTTTTTATTCCACTATATCTATATATGGGCCCCTCTATCCCCAAATATAGAGAGGGGGGTTGAGTTTAGTTTGAGCTTCATTAATCTTATGCTCACCTAATTCTATTAATATATCATATCTACTAGGGGTGACATATAGATTCTAGTTGGGTTGGTACCCTCTATATGATATATGGTGACCCCTATCGGGATAGGGGCAAATCTCTAAATTCTATTCCATTGGGAGGGAATTCTATACATAGGGGACCTCCCACCCACCTCTACTCTCTACTATAGGGTTGGGAGATAGATAAAGTTGAGGGAATATAGATTCTAGGCCCATCTATATATAGGGACCACCCCAATCTAGGGCCATATCTGATCTCTATAGATGGGGCCAAAGAAACTCTATCTCTATCTTGCCAATGAAACTCTACTTATATCTCTATCTATAGACTATGCCACCCCCTATCTCTATTTATCATAGTGAGTAAAGCTTAATTAATCTAAATATCCATTAAAATCAACTCTATATGGCTATGGGGTATTCACTATGAAGAATACCCCTCTATATCTATACCATGGGGGTGCTAATGAATATTGTGCCAAAAAAATAGATATCATATTGTGCCAATGAAACTATATACTATGGGGTTGCCACAAATAACTCTATATTGTGCCAACTATAAACTAAAATGAGATTATGCTAGTGCCATGCCAATGAAACTCTATCTCTAGCTAGTGGTGTGCCAATGCCAATGAAAATCTATCTCTATCTCTAGACCGTGGTCATGATCATGTCATTATTCATTGGCAAAAGGTGGTACTACCATATCATTTATTCATATTTTCCCATATATATATCTAGTCAAATGATCTAATCATATTACATATGTAATAAGATTCACATTGATTCATTAGCTTGGTGGGGCCCTACCCCCTCCCCCTCTAACTATATAGAATATGCCCCCACCCCATATATATCTTATCTTATCTTATCCCATATATATATGGAGTAGTAAATATTATAGACTCTTATCTTGAGTGTAGAGAATATTATCTTATCTATCTACAGATATGGATATGGCATTGATTCATTGTGGCCATATCCATATCTAATGAAGTGGGTTAGAGTAATTGGTTAAATCATCAGGCCCATGACCTGAAGACTATACGTTTGAACCCTACCCCCACCTATCTAATCTAGCATAGTGGAGTGGTGAATATACCTTGATTGACTTCAGGGTCAAGTTCTTTCCCCTCACTGTGTGTGTGTGTGTGTGTGTGTGTGTGTGTGTGTGTGTGTGTGTGTGTGTGTGTGTGTGTGAAGATTATGTAGAGGGAGGAGGGTCCTTTTATATATAACTAAATCTAAACTTTAAACTCTCATATAGAGTTTAGTTTATAGAGAGGGCCAAAAAAACTCCATCTATATAGAGAGGGGGGCCCCTATATAGATTATATCTAACCCAAATGGATATATAGGGCTTGGGGGGAGGTCGTATAGAGTTTAGTTTAGTTTATCCAAATTTAGTTTAGTTTAGTTTAGTTTATATAGGTTTAGTTTAGTTTAGTTTATATAGGTTTAATTTAGTTTAGTTTAGTTTAGTTTAGCTAAGTTTATATAGGTTTAGTTTAGTTTAGTTTATATAGGTTTATTTTAGTTTATATAGTTTAGGTTTACTTTAGTTTAACTTATTTTTGTTTAGTTTATATAAGTTTAGTTTAGTTTAGTTTATATAGATTTAGTTTAGTTTATATAGGTTTGGTTTAGTTTAGTTTAATTTAGTTTATATACGTTTAGTTTAGTTTAGTTTATATAGGTTAGGTTTAGTTTAGTTTAATTTAGTTTATATAGGTTTAGTTTAGTTTAGTTTATATAAGTTTAGTTTAGTTTATTTTAGTTTATATAGGTTTAGTTTAGTTTAGTTTAGTTTATATAAGTTTAGTTTAGTTTAGTTTAGTTTGGCTTGGTTTAGTTTGATTTAGTTTAGTTTAGTTTAGTTTAGTTTAGTTTATATAGGTTTAGTTTATTTTGGTTTGGTTTGGTTTGGTTTATATAGGTTAGTTTATATAAGTTTAGTTTAGTTTATATAAGTTAGGTTTAGTTTAGTTTAGTTTAGTTTAATTTAGTTTAGTTAGGTTTAGTTTAGTTTAGCTAGATTTAGTTTAGTTTATATAGGTTTAGTTTAATTTAGTTTAGTTTATATAAGTTTAGTTTAATTTAGTTTAGTTTAGATTATATAGGTTTAGTTTAGTTTAGTTTATATAGATTTAGTTCAGTTTAGTTTATATAGGTTTAGTTTAGTTTAGTTTATATAGGTTTGGTTTAGTTTAGTTTAGTTTAGTTTAGTTCAATTTAGTTTAGTTTAGTTTTAGTTTAGTTTAATTTAGTTTAGCTTAGTTTAGTTTAGTTTAGTTTATATAGGTTTAGTTTAGTTTAGTTTGGTTTAGTTTAGTTTAGGTTTAGTTTAGTTTAGTTTATATAGAGGGAGAGGGGAGGGCCCCTCAAACTCTATCTAACCTTAATATATAGAGAGAGGGGGGCCACCCCCAATATATAGAGATAGATCCCATTAAACTTTCCATATATATATATATATATATATATATATATATATATATATATATATATATATATATATATATATATAGGCACTTAATATGGTTGGGGGTTGCCAAATATATATATGCAGTTGCCCCCCTCTCTATATATATGGGATAGAGTTAATCAATCTATATAGAGCTAGGAGGGGGGGAAACTATATAAATTTTTTTTGGCAACCATATAAAGTAAAGTGGATTGCCTATATTACACACACACACACACACACACACACACACACACACACACACACACACACACACACACACACACACACACACACACACATGGGATTGAATGGGATAGATTAGATATTTGGGGGGAGGCCATATAAATTTTAGTTTATATAGATCCCCCTCCCCAAGCCCTTTACATCCCATATAATATCAATATCAATATCTATATAGAGGGGGAGGGGGAGGGTGAGGGGGTTAGATATATCTATGGGGGTCTCCATATATATATCTGATCTGATCTAACTTAGATAAACATATAGTGCTTGTGGTTTGGGGTGGTATCCCCTGTATATCTTATAGATAGATCCCCTCTATATTTAAACTAACTCTATATGATCCAAGAGGTCGCCCATAGATAGATAGGGGCCCCATCTATGTTTAAAGGTCACCTGAATATTTCATCTAGTGTGCTCTCATGTTTGCCCCCTCTATTTAGATTGATATAGAGGGTCCTCAGCCTATCAATCGAGTGCTTAAATTACCCCTCCCCTATAGATCTGATCCATATCCCTATCTAAACATTGGAATTGGCATTGGGATTGGTAGAGGGGGGAAATGGGAGAGGAATCAACATAGGGGAATCAATAAAAGAAAGGAAGGAAGAGGAATATTTTTTTATTCATGAAATCCTTTCTTTCATCCTTATGCTTTCATTATGCTCTCATTACTCATGTTCATACTAGATGTGACTATCAACATGGTTTATTATGTTATGAGGATTGATGTGATAGAGAAAAAATTGATGAGAAACTACTCGAGATGCTAGAGAGTGAGAAATTAATAGATGTCAAAATAGTTATAATTGCTTCAATGGGAGCTACTATTGGTATTGAAAACATTCACAGTCCCTTGATTCATCTTGTGGCATAAAATCCATCATTGGCTAAACAATCATTTGGTCATGTGATTTTGGGGTTTGTTCCAACTAAAGCTATTACATCATTCATGTTAATGACATCCTTTCCAATCCCATTCATCTTTTGATCCAAGTGACCCATTCATCCTCTAAGTGATTCTAGTCACTAGTCTCTAGTCTATGGGAGTTACTCATCTCATCACACATCATTAGACTACTATCTCATAGTATGGTCACTAGTCTGGTCTATGGTCACTCACTAGTATGGACTACATTAACTAGTATAGCCATATCTATCTATCTATATCTCAACTAAATCATGATTTTATCCCTATTATCATAAGATAGGGGTTGAGCCATTTCGACTAGATATAGAGTTTGTAGGGTGGAGACATGAGAGTCAATCAAATAATCTATTTCGACTAGATATAGAGTGGAAGGGGCTAGTCTATGTTATTTTTTTATATCTTATGGGGTGAGTCAATCAAATAACTTAGACATTGTTCTGACATGGACTGACATCAATTGGCTAACATCAATATTTTTTTTGAGGCACCCTGAAGGCATTTCCCCCAAATAAGATATAGGAAATTGGGTGGGCTCTTTTTAACAGTAAAGGAAACTGGGTGGACTCTTTGCAGTTAGTTCTAGCACTTCATTTTACCCTCCCTCCATATATCCCCTAAGTATCCTCCAAGCATCCCCCACCCTTGAGTAGCCCCTAGGTAGCCCCCACCCCTAGGTATCCCCTCTATTCTACTTGGGGTTGGGGGCTACTTGGGGAATACCTAGGGGTGGGGATTCTTGGAGGGGTAGTTTGATCAGTGGGCATGAATGACATAGAGGGGGGGGCTATGCTCAAGATAAGACAGATATAGGGAGGGGGCCTTAAATTTCTAGGGCGTAGCCCCCCCTCTCTATATATGGCTATCTAGGGATAGATTCCCATATATACACAGGGGGTGTAGTGAATACCCATATCATATATAAAGGGGGGTTATTGGCCACACACACACACACACACAAACACATATATAGAGGCCCCCTATCCCTAGATAGTGGTGGGGCTAGGCCCTCAGCCTCTTGAGAGAATTTTTGGGTCAGCCATATATATGATCTATATAGGGAGGGGGGTCACCACTATCTAGGGATAGGGGCACTCAATTTAGCCCTATGGACCCCATATCTATATAAAGGGGGTGAGGGCCTATCTATCTATAGGGTCTTGTGTAGCCCCTCTCTATATATATGGGCATCCTTGTGGGATGGATAGCCCTATCCTATTCAAATAGGGATTAATCAGATATATAGAGGGGGGGAAGGGAGTGGATAAATATATGAGTTGACTATATCTATATCTATCTATAGGGCTCAATATATCCCCCATAGATTTTAGTTCATATAGAGGGCCACCACCAACCCCCCAATCATATAAAGTCCCTCTATATATCTATGAGAGTTAGTTAAAATACATAGAGGCTCCCCATATATATAGATGGGGGGGACCATATAGCTACCATATATATAGATATGGGTGCCACCCCCAACCCCTCTCTGTATAAATGTCCTTCCCCCAAGCCCTATATATCTATCTATGCCTATATAATCAATATATGGTAGATCTAAATCCCTATCTATATATGAGAGGGGGAGGGAGAGGGAGAGGGAGAGGGCAGGGGTGGGGAAGGGGAGCCCCCATAGATAGATCTATCCCCCCATCATATATATATATATATATATATATATATGGGATATATAGGGATAGGGTCCAAGCCCTATCAACTAGTTTAGATCAGATATATATAGGGGGGGCTCTATATATAACTAAACTAAACTAAACTAAACTCTATATGGGAGTTAGTTTCCTATATAGAGAGAGCCTCCCGTCCCCCTTATATATCTGATCTACTCTATATATTAGGGCTAGACATAGATAGGGGTGAGGAGTGAATCTACAGAGTTTAATTAGCGTAACATATAAAAAGATAGAGGTACTCCCAGATAAAATAGATATATAGGCTCCCTATAGACCACATATATAGATAGAGGGGGGATGAGGGGTGAGTTGATATATAACTATATGGGTGTAGCCTATAGAATTATCTTGGCACTCCCAGATAGATATAGATATATAGGCTCCCTATATATCTATCTAGGTAAGGGCCTATCTATCTAGATGGGGTTATGCCCCTCTATATATAATAAATATGGGCATCCATCTGAGATAGGGAGATAGGGGATAGATAGATATGATATATGGGCTCCCTATCTATTCCATATATAGTTAGAGGGGGCCCCTATCCATTTATATACCCCTATCTAATCTAATTAATCTATATGGTCAAGATGGTCTCATCTATATAGAGTTAGATGGATAGTCCTATAATATATAAAATTAGATAGGGATAGGGATTAATAAGATATATATAGATAGGGGGTGGGGAGTGGATAGATATATAGGCTCCCTATATACCCCATCTATATACAGAGGTGGGGCCTATCTAATAATCTATATCTAGTGAAGCGTAGTCTGTATATAGCTAGATAGACATGGGCACTCCCCTAAGTGTGTGTGTGTGTGTGTGTGTGTGTGTGTGTGTGTGTGTGTGTGTGTGTGTGTATGTATATATATATATATATATATATATATATATATATATAGATATGTATGTATAT
>JARHVA010009824.1:207500-252500 GCA_037957365.1 Torreya grandis
ATCGAGGGACTCAACCACCCTATATCTATCTATCTATTCCCTTGTGTTATCCCATTCCACTCTAATTCAAAACTCGATAGTAATAAGAATGAGATGGATGAGTCAATCATGTTGGTTGGTGAGCCTAGTAATAGGAGACTATAAAGCTCAGTTTGGAGAGAACTTGTTCACTCTAATTCAAGCTTTCTCAATGTTACAACCTAAATGTTGATGGGTGTTCACCCCAAAGTGTTCTCAAACCATATGCACACCCCCATAGGTAACTTATTACAACATGGCATATTTCATCGAAAGAAATCAACATAGAAAACAAGAAGTGCAGTAGGAGGAAATGAGGTGCATTAAGAAAGAATGAAGTTTTGATCAATATCAATGAAATATCATAGATTAAGATTATGTTACATGACATGGCTCAATTAGCCACCCAAAGGACATACATAGGGGTTGGATTGACTATTTAGAATAGGGGATATATTGATTGTATATGTGTGATGGAATGGCTCATGTAATGGATGAATAACTATCAACTAGATATATAGCTGAATAGGGTGGTTCAAACTAATATCCTAAGTCCACTGATATCCCAAGCTTCCTGATAGCCCACTAATAAAAATAGGGCTATCAATGGGCTTGGGCTGCTAATGAGCTTGGGCTATCAGTGAACTTGGGCTATCAGTGGGATATTAGTGGACTATCAGTGGCATTGTGATATTAGTGGGTAATATCAAGTGGTGATGCACTTGAATGTAGAGTGAGAAATGCTAGATATAGAGGAGTGAATGAGATATTATGCAAGATCAGTGACTAGGGGAAAGGAGAAAAGGGAAACCCTGAGGGGATGAAATGAATAGGGGATGGTACAACTTGCATGTGTTAAGCATATAGCTAGCATCATGTATTGAACATATAGCTAACTAGGTTTGATTCAATATTATAGTACATTAAGCACCCTATATGAACCTTAAGCTATTGTTTGGAGCTGGTCCATATGATGAATAGAGTCAACATGGAGGAATCAAGTCCATACAGTTCCTTAACTTCCTTGACCTACTCACTTAGAGAGGACCCTGTGCCCCAGAGTGTGATGGTGTACCCCCTATGATGTATGCCCTATAAATTGAAGGGAAGGACCCCCTATATATAGAGCCCATTAAACTCAACTTAGATTTATATGGTTGGGATTGCCCCCCCTCCTCAAGATAGAGTTTCTTCGGCTCCTATATATAAATTTGATTGATTCACTCTATCTTTGCCCCCCACTCTCTATATACATGGAGTTTTTTTTGCCCCACCTCTCCCATCTCCCAAATAGATATAGGGTCCCAAATATCTATCCCATTAAACTTATATAGTGACCCTCTCCTAGATAGATATAGGGGTCCTCTCCCCTCTCTATATAGATTATATTATATTAGAGTTATATATATTTAGAGGGTCCCAAGCCCTATCTATCCCATATATAAAGAGAGGGGGGGCTATCTAATCTATATATGGTAGATCTAGATCTATATAGAGGGGGCACCATATAGAGTTTAATGGGATCCCCATATATATAGAGAGGGGGGGCAAGATAGATTTTCTTTTGCCCTCCCTATATATATCTTAGATTATATTATTAATTAATTAATTAATTAAGATATGGCCTAATAAGCACATACCAAGAATGAAGAGCACTGACTAAACCCCAGATCTATCTCAAGTGCCCATATATATATCTAGGGGCCTGCCCTCTATATATCTATATGGCATGGCATAATTCCCCTATATATAGATGGCATCAATGAGGAGATAGAGATGGAAATCTAAATATTTCTCACACCTCACCATAAAAATGTATAGGGTCAAACCCTCCCCCTCCTCCCCCACCACTATATCTATCGTTATCCATTTATGAACTCCTATATATTTATATGGAGATAATCACTCATGTTACGTAGATAATATAAATATAATAGAGAGGATTAGGATCAATTATATCTATTTCATGAACTCCTCACCCCATATCCATATCCATAGACATAGTTCTAGTCTTCTCCCCTAGCCCCCCCACCCTTTCAATTTAGAGGGGATAGGGGGATAACTAGATTATTCACCCATATTCGGATAGGGGGATAGAGGTCGAGGGGGGATAACAAAGGTGTGTAGTATAGTCTATTAATTAGCATTCGACCCCCTAGATAGAGTTGGCCCTCGAATGGATATATATATATATATATATATATGTATGTATATATATATATATATGAGGACTTTCTCTATATAGTCGCCCCTACCCCCCTCCCCCTGCTTGCTTCATTAGTATATATTTAACCTAGATAATAAATAGTTCATGATGCCCATATATATAGATGCCTAGGATACAAGTGCAGTTATATCTATCTCTTAAACATTAACACCAACCAAACCTATCTATCCATATCTCCTCTAACACTAACGAACCAACCCATCTGATGTATCACTTATAGAATCTAATCATTAAACTCTATATGGGTGGGGGGTAGATCTATAAGTAGGGGAGGAAAATTTGTAGCCATCTCTATAGATAAGGGAAGAGATTCTGAGGTCTACAATCTATATAGCTCGACCATTCCCCATATAGATAGGACCCAGATAGATATATAAGTGACTAATACATACATATATATATATATATATATATATATATATATATATATATATATATATATATATATATATATATATATATATATATATATTACTCTCTTAGACATTGTATCATGTATGTCATCAGAACTAGACCTCCATCTATAGAATTTGGATTTGGGTTTTAGTTTGGTTTGAAGAATAGTTCCATGTAAGCAACAACCATGAGTCTATGTGTTCAGCAAGATCACCTTTCATCTCCTCTCTTCCTATATACCTATCCACAACCTCTATATATAGATGACCTCCCCCAAAGATAGAGTTTTTTATCCCTCCCCTCTCTATATAAACTAAACTTAAATCTATGGGATATGGGATTAGTCTATCTCACTTCCTATCTATTCTATCAATGGCCCATATAGAGAGTGAGATAGATGAGATCATGAGAGGGTCTATCTCACTTGACCCCCCCACTCCTCTATCTCTATCTTGGTTTGGTCATCATATGGCCCTATCTATCTATCTCTTATATACATGATATAATAGAGGGCCCACCATCATTATAACTCCCCCTAATCAATATATAGAATAGAGGACCCTAAACCCAAATCCCCTATATCTATATCTAGCCCCTATATACATACACACACACACACACACACACACACATATATATATACATATATAAATGTATATATATATATACATATATATACACACATATATATTTGTGTGTGTGTATATATACATATATATATATATATGTATATATGTATATATATATGTATATATGTATATATATATGTATGTATATATCTATATATATACATATATATATATACACACACACATATATATATATACACACACATATATATATACATATACATATATATATATATATATATATATACATATATATATGTATATATATATATACACACACATACATATATGTGTGTATATATATATATATATGTATGTATATATATATATATATATGTATATGTATATATATATGTGTGTGTGTGTGTGTATATATATATCCCAAATCGAGGACTCAAGACTACCTATATATCTATCTAGGGGAGTAGAAAATATACCATCACTTGAGATAGAGTTCACTCTTATGTCACTTGAGCTTCGAACTATCACTTTACTCGAGATAGAGCTCATTGTGATGTATCACATTGATATGATATCTAAATCTGGATAATAATTGAGTACCCCATACATCGAGAGGGGAACCTAACTATGCTCATGATTTATTGATCAAGTGCCCCACCCCCACATATAGAGAAGGGAGAGGGGAGAAGGGAGAGGTCCAACTATCTATTGTTAATCAATTAGTCTATATAGAGGGGGGAGGGAGGCCACTGTCTATCATTTGCAACCCCTCTTCCCTCTCTGTATATAAGAAACTAATGGCATATATATATATATATATATATATATATATATATGGCCTCTACATATATATGGGAGTTAGTTTAAATATAGGGGACTAAATATTTAGGGAGAGGGGGCCCCATATAACTATAGCAGCCAATGGCCCATAAAATATATATATCTTGTTATAGCCTTTGGGAGGCTGAGGTATTCCCAAGGCCCCAACCCCATCTATCTATCTATATATCTATCTATCTATCCATCTATAGTTTCTTCACTTCTTAGATGGTAGATATAGATAAGGGTGGCCCTATATACCTATTTAGGAGAGCTTGACCTACTTATATAGATATGTATAGGTAGGCCCTATATACTTATTGAGGAGGGCCCCTAGATATAGTTGGGATGTATTCAGATTAGACTACCAATCAATCTCAACATATATATATTTAGTTGGGCCCCCTTATATAGATAGAGTGATGGTATGGCCCCATCATGGATTAACTAGACTCTACTCTATCCCTCTACTAATTTCTATATGGGGCTATATCCATCTCATCTATGTGGGTGCCCCTAGAGATCTTATTTATTTGGCCCCTACATATAGTATATATAGAAATAGGTTGGGTTAATCGAGCATCTCTCAATCCCATCTATATAGATAGGGTTGGTCAAGGGTCCAAAGTCTATCTAGGCTATAGTCAGCACTATACCGATAGCTTTAACTATATATCCCCTCCCTTCCCCTCTATATGTATAAGGGTCTATGGGTCTATAGGACATAGGTGAATCGATCAATGGCCTACTCTATGCAATGGGGATATTTATATAGAGGGCCATACTCTGGTCAAGCCTTGAGAAATTTATAGATGATAATAGATAGCAAGGGGAGGAGGTCAAGGGGAGATTAGACATAGATCTATATCTATGGAGGGGGTACATGAGCCTTAGATCAGGGGCCAATAGCCAGATAGATATATTGGGTCTATGCTTAAGGTGAGGGATCAATATACATGATCATCATGCTCATAGCTCATAGTTTGTTATAATTCATGTTACGCATATGGAATAGATTAGATTATGAGTGTGGTTATTTTGGTATCATTGCCAAAGAAAAGAGAGTCTAGACTTCATATCTAGGAGGCTCCCTCTCTATATAGAATTGCCAATTCATGTCATAGTCAGGGTTATATTGGATCCATATATTTCTAGAAAGGGATATGGGGTCATATCCATCTAGGGCAACTCTCTAGAGCCTATTTGGCTCCCCTACCTTATCTAATCTCCCCCTAGCTAAGTTAAGGGGCTCAACATCACTATACTATGGAATACAGACTAAAGCTATGTGTGATATCTATAGGGACTAACTAGATAACACTCCCCCTCTAGAATGTGCTAGTCTAGTCAAAAATTGAGAGAGATAGGGGGCCAATAAGTTATAATCCTTTGAATGTCAAGTACCAATTATTCAGTCAATAAGAAGAGTGCCCAATCAGTACAATTTAGAAGGGGTAGTTTATATTTAACTAAGAATAATAGTTTTCTACTCCATCCCCATCTGCATATATATAGTAGGGGTGAGGGTGGGGTAGGTCATGGATCTACATATAAGGAGTGAATGTTGAGTGCCAACCTATATATATATATATATATATATATATATATATATATATATATATATATATATATATATATAGGCCATATATATAGAGGAAATGACTCCCACCATATATAGATTAGATTAGATTAGATTAGATGGTAGTGAGTGCCAGGTCAAGTGTTATCCTTACCTATATATGTAATGGGGAGTGCAACTATAGAAAGTGTTATCCTACCCTATATATATAGGTAGTGAGTACCAACCGACCCTTACCACTCTATCTATCGAGTGCCAACCTACCTATATATCGAGTGAGTGCCAACCCCTAGAGTGATGGCATGGGCTTTAGTGCCCCCATATCTAGATAGGGATAGTGAGTGCCAAATGTATATAATTAATCAATCAATCAATCTATATTGATGGGGGAGGCCAAAAAAAATATTTATATAGAGGCAAAATAAAATCTATTTATATATATGCCAAATAAACTCTATTTATATAGATGGGGGGAGGGGGGAGGCCACCATATAGACTTAATGGGTCTTGTTTATATAGAGCGGGGAGGGGTAACTATCTATAATTTTTTTGGAAACTATATCTAGTTAATCTATCTATCTATCTATCTATCTAGAGGGGGGAGGGGAGAAACCCTGTATAAACTAACTTATCTATATGGGAAGAGTGCCAACCTATCTCTAGATTAGTGTTGATAGAGAATGCTCAACTAGATTGAGCATCAAAGCATGCTGACTAGATAGAAGATAGATCATGCTTATATATAGATCCAATCCCCCCATCTAGTTATCCCCCTATCCCTAGATCCTCCCTAAATTGAAAGGGGGGGCTGGGGGATAATATTTATCTATATGGGGATTATGTCATGCTCCCACCACTATCTAGGGGGACCTTGACATCATAATTCAGATAGGGGGACCTAGGAATCTCCCCCTATATATAGATACAATCCCCACCCCCTATCTATATACATAATTAATCCTAGATAATAGATAGGGCTTATCCTCTATGACTAGACCCATATAGTTTCTTTGGCTCAAACTAAACATATATCTGACTAGACATTAATACCTTATATATAGATATGGTAAAATAGAATCTCCCCTATATATATATATATATATATATATATATATATATATATATGGAAAAATAGAATCTCCCCTATATACAAATATAGGTGAATAGAATCTCCTCCATATCAAAACATGCTTGACTAGACCTCAAAATCCTAGAGTAGAGATAGAACCTATCCTCCCCATACCCCTCTCCTTATGCCCATATAGATATATAGGGAGGGGACCCCATGCTCGAATCCAATCACCCCATGCCCATATAGATCCTGAACCTGAATCCTCTATTTTATATATATATATATATATATATATATATTTATATATATATATATATGACCCAATGCCCATGCTCATATATAAAAGTTAACTCAGCTCAACTCTATATGGTTGGGGGTGGCCCTCCCCCCAAATATATAGTAGATCTATATAGGCGGCAAGATAGAGTAGATCTCTCTAGGTGGGACCAAGCCCTATCTATCTTCTGGGTTAGATCATATCTATATAGGGGGAGGGGGGAAAGCCCTATCTATCTAGGTTAGATCAGATCTATATATGTGAGAGTGGGGGCCTCTCTATGTATATAGAGTTTCTTTGGCCCCAGCCCTATTTATCTAGGTTTCTTTGGCCCTCCCTATCCCTCCCTATATAAATTGGATTGGATTGGATTGGATAATAGATATGGTGACCCATTTAGAACTAGATAGGCCTTAGTGGCCTCCCCTAATCTATATATCACTCACAGCTTACAGCTAGGCTCTGTAACCTATCTATCTATATAGGAAGTCCATTATGGTAGGAGGTTGAGCACCATTCTCTAGAGTCTGGTTTGATCCTCTATATACGGTGACTCTACCTTGCCTAGATCAGATCTTTATACTCTACCCTGTCTAGATATCTATAGATGGGGCCATGCCATCACTACATATAACCATGAGTTACCAGGGCTAACTCTCTATATAGATATATCTGCCCCTCCTGACTAGACATATGTAGAGTCTAGAGAGACCCCTTATATATAGTTATGACAATGGGATTCTAGGGTGTAGGGGAACTTATATGTATGTATATATATATATATATATATATATATATATATGTATGTATGTATATATATAAGACTCTATATTCTCTAGGGGTTGCCTACCTACATATCGTAGATAGATGGGTAGAGAGATGGTGGGGCCTAGAGAATATAAAGTCCCATAAATAGAGAGGGGGCAAGGGCTACCCATATATATATATAAGGCACTCCCACTACAATAAGAACTGATAGTGGGCCTCTATGTAGGTATACTCTATATTAGTCAATCAATCCCTATATCTATATTGGAAGGAGGGGAGGGTGTCCATCTGATGAATAAAATGGGTAGGTAGGTATGCTCACTTGGTAGGTGGGTGTGCCCACTTGGTAGGTGTAGTAACTAGATATTAATGATCATGATCGGTAGTTATATGGGGTGGGGTAGTCACCAGATATATAGACAAGGAGAAACTTCTTGAACCTCATATCAAATCATATCATATATGTAATATAGGCTAGGCTACATGGAGAGGAGCTATATATATTATCTAATCTAGGGGTGGCTAGGCTATTTGGGACTCGTCACCCTATTTATAGATGTATATGGAATCTCTCTTATCTATTTAGAGGTGGAGGGTGGACAGGATATAGAGAATTGAGAACCTCTATATAGATAGGGGTGGATCATCTCTCTCACCCTTATATATCTATCTTTACTCAGCCAACTTCAACTCTCCTCTACTATACAGATATATGGAAATGGCCTACTCTACTACATGTCAATATCTGGATAACTATCAATAGTCAAAGATCTATATGGTGATAGATCTAAAGGTTCACTCCATTCACTCCTCCCATATATAAAGATAGAGAGGGACATAGTCTTTAGTTATTCACTATGATAGATAGAGATAGGGGGAACCATTCCCACCCTATATATCTTATTTTGAGCTTAAGGAATTTTATCTTAAGCATAGAGAATATTATCATATGTATATGGTGGGTGGCTCCCCTCTCCCCTCTCCCTCTCCCTCTCCCTCTCCCTCTTTATATAGATGGGGAGGGGGATTAAATTTAGATAGAGTTTATATAGAGGGGGGTAGGGGAGGGGCCCTCTATATAAACTAACTTAAAATCTATCTAACTCTCCATATAATCTATATTGTGAGGGGAGAGGGGGAGATCAAGGGATGACCTAATTGATATGATCTATTGAGAGGGGTGCCCTATATATCTATCTAAGTGCAGAATCTAACTACCCACTTCACTCTATATATCCTATTAGGGGCCCTATAGATATAACTTGAGTGATAGTGAACCCATATTCTAGATAGGCCCCTCCCCCCAAGCCCTGTCTATCTAGGCCCCCCTCCCTATATATCTTATCTATCAAGCCCTCTCTATATATATGTCTCAAGTTAGAGGGGTCCCCTTTCTATATATATGTATCAAGTTTACATAGGTCCCTCTATATAAATTAAACTAACTCTATTTAACTCTCCATATATTCTGTATTGAGAGGGGAGAAGGGGGTAATTGAGGGTCAGCTATAGATAGTTGTTGATTGAGTGAAAACTCTATATATAGCCACCCCAAATAGATATATCAGGGCCCTATCTATCTTGAGAGGGTCAAGCACCATAGATAGGATAAATAGATGGGATGGGCCATCTACCTTCTATTATTATTCTCTATTACATATGTGATATCAGTGTTGTATCACATAGATAATAAAAGGTAGGTAGTGAGTGATACCACAAAAAGATATAATCTAAGATATAAGATAGGATATAACTTCATCAAAATTAGGTGACTTAGATATTGGGCATTATTAATAGACAGTGATGGACTAAAGTGATGCCATAGTAACATCATCAAAGCTTCATTCCATCAAGCTAGCTCCACATGACTGGGTTACTAGAACTCTATTCTCATCAACCCACTTCCACCCTAAGAAATGGGAGATAAGAGGTCTGATTGAGTCCCACATGAATGGAATTCATCCCCATCTCATCAACATGACTCTATCTACTTAGGCCTCGATCGATGCTAAATGGTCTTGAGAAGAAAGCTATCTCATCGAGTTGATCCCTCTCTCTCTCTCTCTCTCTCTCTCTATATATATATATATATATATATATATATATATATATGGCATATGGTGATCGATCCCACTCAGTTGACTATAGAGGATAGGTGATCTCTATTAGCATTATGAGTAAATTGACCCTATACATATAGGCCCTAATCCCAATCTATAGAGATTAGATAGGGGGCAAATTCAACCTCAAATCTTTCACTGCCTGAGTTATAATCTATATACATCTATCTTGAGTCTATAAAGAGTATCAATTAGTATACTTTCTTAAACCACATATGAATATATATATATATATATATAGGGTGATCATATATATATAGGGCTTCAATGTATCCAATTAGTGTATATATATATATATATAAATATTATTTGGTGGTTCCCATATTTATTGATAGGTATACAATGTCTTTAATTGAGGAGATATTCTCTAAGTGAGTGTATATATAGGGTGAGTGAATGCCAACAACTAACCAACCTATATACCTATCTTCAAGATGGAGAGTGGTTGTATTCTACCCATATAGATAGATAGATCGTAACCCCATTGGAACACCTATATATATATATATATATATATATATATGGGGATCAGTGGATAGATTCCCCCAATCTTCTATTAAGAAGGGTCTAGTTTTAGTCCCCTATCTATATAGATATAGACAACCCCATCTATATATATAGGGAGATAGATAAATCTAAATATTAGATGGGTGGTTGGACATATATATGTGCTCACCCATCCCAGATAGATAAGAGTATATAGTATTTTCTACACTCAAGATAAGTCTCGATAGACCCTATATAATAGAAAGAGGGGGGGCTATGTCTTGATAGACCTGACCCTATATAGAGAGGGTGGTATATGCTCAAGATAAGATCCCTAGATATCCATATATAGAGAAGGGGGATATATATATATATATATATATGGGAGTCTTATATAGATATAGGGGGCTATGTCTCGATAGACCTGACCTTATATAAAGAGGGGGGCTATGCTCAAAATAAGATCATATTTTTTATGCTCAAGATCATATTCGCTATGCTCAAGAGTCTATCATATTCCCTACACTCAAGATAAGATCTATATAGGATAGGGAGCCCCTCCAAGCCCTATATATCTATCTAGGCTTCTTTGGCCCTATATAGATATGATCTAACCCATATAGATAGGGCTTGGGCACCTCTCACTTGAGACATATATATATATATATATATATATAGGGGGTGCCTCAACTAAATCTATCTAACTCTAATCTAATATAATATATATGCAGAGGGGAGAGGGGAGATGAGGTCCAAAAACACCCTATCTTGGGGGGAAGGGGAGGGGCACAATATATAGTTGAGACCTACACACACACATGCACGCATGCACGTGTGCATGCGCACACACGCACACACACACAAACACACACACACACACACACACACACACACACACACACACACACACACACACACACACACACACACACACACACACACACACACACACACACACACACACACACACACACACACACACACATAGTGTTTGTGTGTGTGTACGCATGTGTGTGTGTGTGTGTGTGTGTGTGTGTGTGTGTGTGTGTGTGTGTGTGTGTGTGTGTGTGTGTGTGTGTGTGTGTGTGTGTGTGTGTGTGTGTGTGTGTGTGTGTGTGTGTGTGTCTGTGTGTGTCTGTGTGTAAAGGTCTCAACTATCTATAGGGGATTTTAGATAGAGGGGGTAAGGGGAGGGGTATTCGCTACAACAAATACCCCATATATAAATGTAGATTTAGATTTAGATTTCTAGTTCTATTCTATTCTATGGTGGTGAGCCCCAAATAGATAGGCATCAGGTTGTGATTCCCTGATAGATATATATGTTGTATTCCCCATCCACACTTGCCCTATATACATGGGGTGGGGGCCCCACAATATATAGTTGAGGGAGTGGGGAAAACCTATATAGATATATAGTTCCCACCCCCACTCTGGCCTAGAGATTTTCCTATCCCTATGCCCTATGTATCACATATATAATAGAGATATGCCCAAGATAGAATATATAGGGGTCTCTATATAATTTTATAGATGACAACCCCCTCCCCCTATATATAATTGATCTGATAGATAGGAGATATATAGAGTGGAGGCCTATAGATAGATGGATATCTATATAGATCTATAGAGCAAATGGATGGATAGAGAGATCAGTGGATATCTATATAGATCAGGATGTATATTGAGATAAGATATATAGGGGTATTGATGGCACTATAGATCTATAGATAGATGGATAGATATATATATAGATAGATAATATCTATTTATCTTTATCTTTATCTGGGATATCTATTTAGATCTATAGAGTGGATGGATAGATAGAGAGATGGATATAATCTATCTATCTGGGCCCCAAGCCTAACCCCTATTATACCAGTTATATATATACAGGAGTCTAGGTTGAGGTTGCCAGATAGATACCTATATATTCTTTGGGGGAATAGATTATATAACAATGCCCCACTCTATAGAGCCCCTTGTATGCCCCACTCCCATATAACCATATGGATATAGAGGGAGTTCCCCACTCCCATATAGTCATATAGATATAGAGGGAGGGACCCCTCCCCCTTATATATAATTGATTTGATTTGATTTGATCTAATAGATAGGAGATATATGGATGGATAGATAGATAGATAGATAGATATATAGATAGATAGATAGATAGATGAAGTCAATAGTTCTATATATCAAGGGATATCTATATAGATCTATGGATGGCCCCCAGATAGAATAGAGATAGAGGCTAGATGGATAGAATCTATCTATCTATGTTGATGGTATGCCCCCCTCCCCACTCTATATAATAAAGGAACCCCTCACCAACCCAACCCCATCTATATATCTCAAGCCCCTATAAATAGATAGGTAAATATGATCCACTTATCTAGTCTAAGAGGGCCCTCTAGAGTCAAGTCTATATGACAATCAACACCCCTCGTCTAGTCTATATGGGCCCTATCCTAGTCTATATGGGTCAAGATTGGCCTTTATATTTAATCTATATGGGCCAAATAGATACCTATATATAAGATACTATATAGAGAGAGTGGGGGTGCCAAAAAAACTCTATATTGACCCTATCTAATACCACCATTCACTATCAATCAAGTTAAGAATGGTCTATGGTTTTCAAGAATGGTCTACGGTTATTGAGAATGGTATACCAACTACTAGAATGGTTTCCCAATATCAATCTAGATGCCCATATAGATAAGAGGGTCCATCTCACTATCTATATTCATATCATATGCCCTATCTATCTGGCGCTAAAATAGTTATCCATATATTATATACACCACCTCTCAATCTCATTGTCTATCATGATATCAATGGTACCATCTATTATAGACATGATACAACTATTCTCTCAATGGGATGGTTTGAGTGCCTTACCATCATATGGATAGATAGGGCCCCACCGCCTATATATCTTATCTATTTGGGGGTTGGGCCATTGAATGAGAGCTATCAATGGGGCCCTAGAGGTGGGCCATTGACTCATAAGTGATGCCCCCATATATATATATATATATATATATGCCATTGAATCATAGCTATCAATGGGGCTCAGTGGGCCATTGAAGTGAATCATGCTTCATTGCCTATATATCTATCTTTCTAGATGGACCCCTATATATAGATATAGACTCTATCTATCTACTCTATTTATATATGTAATCCCATATATTATCTCTCAACTATCTCATGAGAGATGGCATCTACTACTTTGATCTAACTATATATAGCAGATAGAGATATAGATTTATATAGTAGATTAAAGCTTGATAGTGCATCTTTCTGAATATCTATATATATGGCATCCCTCAAGATTAGTGTAATGTATCTATTCCCATTGAAGATAAGATATAAATGGATTTTATGTATGCTATATGAGAGTAGATATATTCCTATTCTGGCAACATCTCATGACATTGAGATATAGAGTAGTTGGCTCCCTCATGTTGCCCCCCCCCCTGTGTGTGTGTGTGTGTGTGTGTGTGTGTGTGGGATAGAGAGTGCTTACATAATATAGAAGGGAATCCCAAATCTTTAGTCTAATCTCTCAGGGAAGGAGAGGGAGTATATGTCATCTCCAAATATATATATAGGGCATGAGATAGATAGTGATGCCATCTCTAGAGATATATAGGGTATGAGATAGTTGGATTCAACTATTGTATTATATATATAGGGTATGATATAGATAGTGATGCCATCTCCAGAGATATATAGGGTGTGAGATTGTTGGATTCAACTATTGTATTAAATCGATATTAAGTCTAGTCTAGTAGTTGGTCTAGTAGTCAGTCATTCAGAGACAAACTCAACTAGCATCTATCAATCTTGGGCATCTAGATCTAGTCTTATTACATATTTAATATATCTAGAATCTATATATAGGGTAGGACATTGAATTTACCGATTAGTAACTCTAAACCAGCCATCAATATATTTCTAGATAGATAGGGGATATAGAATATAGTAGAGATATATATGGTCATTGATCAATTCATGTTTGTGAGGGGTCATAAAAGGTTCAAAGTGAGGGTCACTATCATAGACCAATATTTCTAGATAGATCCAATCCCCACCCTTTGTCTATATATATATATATATATATATATATATATATCAATTAATAGTATTTGGTCATTGGTCATTCATGTCAGGGGATTCAAAGTGAGGGGCACTAAGGTATTACTAGATAGATAGATCCAATCCCCATAGTATAGAGATAGAGATAGAGATAGTGTTTATTTAGCTTTGACATTGGCCCCATATAATCTATATGGCCCCATCAGAGATAGAGATAGAGTTTCTTTAGCATTGGTTTTGGCATTGGCCCCATCTAATCTATAGGGCCCCATCCTCATCTATAGAGATTAGATCTGATAGGTACAAGTGAGTGCCTATATCTTATCTATATAGGGAGGTACATAAATGACTCAGATGTATTTAGCCATAGTGGGATAAGGGATAATGAGATGGGGGTCAATTGAGCCAGTGATTCCATTCCATACTTGTGATGATTTGGTAATGCATTCCATACTGAGCTAATGATGTATTCCATATCAATCCAATCCATGCTGCCATACCATACCATAACATACCATATCATACCATAAAATAGTGATTATGATTAATGCAGTCCATTCTATACTATTTGCTAATGTATGTCATTAGTGAAGACTCTCATCTCATATCATCACTAATATTTCTTTGATGTATAGAATAGAGAATCTGGCATGGGCTCTATAGCAATCAAGATGACAAGCACCAGATAGATATATAAGAATCTCATCACCAATTTGAATAGATATATAGGGGTGTTAAGGAAACACTAGGGACTCTCCATATCATATTCCATATGTTATATGATATGATCCATCATGTTATATGATCAATTGAGGGGAGAGTGAAGGGGAGATAGTTTAGTTAGTTAGAGTGCTGGTCTGCCATGCCAAAAGTCATGGGTTTGAACCCCCTTTTCCACAATCTTGATCATTCTAAGTGGATGGCATAGAGAATAGTTGGGATAAGATTTATATACCAATATATCAAGGTGTTTCCCAATGATAGGGTAGCCATCATCATCATCCACACAAATATCTTCCATTCAAAGTGTGGGTTGCGAAGCCCCTATCTAATCTCTTTTTCCTCCTTCTAGATTGAAGAATTTGCCTGACTGAGTGAGGTCATGATAAGTTACTCGGTAATTAGAGGGGGAGTTGGCCTTATATATATAACTATATTGCATGATTTCCACACACACACACACACACACACACACATATATATGTATGTATGTATGTATGTATGTGTGTGTGTGTATGTGGAAACATGCAATATAGTTATTTATATATATATATATATATATATATATATATAACTAGATCTAATTATGGACTTGATTCGGAGAAGAAAAGAGGGTGATTCCTATTGGTCGATGTTAAGGTATATATCTAGTCAAGCCCATATCCCCAAGTTATAGAGGGGAGGGCATCGACACCTATACTCAATAGATCAGATATATATAGGATAGGGGTGGAATTTCAAATTTCTATCTATAAATGGTGATAGCCTTTACTCTATTCTATTCTTAGGGGGGTCGAGTCACCTTATATATAGGGTATGGCAACATTAGGGAGAAAAGATATAGGGGCACCCTATATTGATATATGGTGATAGAATAGATCTATCTGGGGAGGTTGAGGGTCTCCCACTTGACTAGTGGATCGCCCAATCTCTATATGTATATGGGCCGCTCGACCCCCTCTAGATAGATTTATATGGGGCTAAGGTTTTCTTTTAATCTCCTCCCCCACTTAGCTATAGTAGAGTTATAGTATGCTGTCAGGAGAGTGCCTATTCCTACCATAGTATTGATAGTATATATCCACCCTCCCCATCCTTGATCTCCCATATATATAAATAGGGTACCCATATCTATATATCAAGGCCCTAGATAGATATCTAGCAATCAAGTGCCATAGTCTAGAGTTGAGCCCTTTATGTGTGTGTGTGTGTGTGTGTGTGTGCATATATATATATATATATATATATATATATATATATATATATATATATGTATATATATATATATATGTATATATATATATATATATATGTATATATATATATATATATATATATATATGTATATATATATGTATATATATATATGTATCTATATATATATGTATGTATATATATATATATGTATATATATATATATATGTATATATATGTATATGTGTGTGTGTATATATGGGAGTTAGTTATACTCTAGTTTAAGTTGAATAGATTGGGGTGGTGCCTATCTATATGTCTAGTTAATTCTCTATTTAGCATAACTATAGATAAGCACCACCCCAATCTATTCATCAACTTAAACTAGAGTATAACTAACTCCCACACACACACACACACACACACACATACATACATATATATATACATATATATATATATATATATATATATATATATGTATATATATATATACATATATATATATGTATATATGTATATATATATGTGTGTGTGTGTGTGTGTGTGTGTGTGTGTGTGTGTGTGTGTGTGTGTGTGTGTGTCTTTGGGAGTTAGTTATACTCTAGTTTAAGTTGATGAATAGATTGGGGTGGTGCCTATCTATAGTTATGCTAAATAGAGAACTAATTTCACACACACACACACACAGACACACACACACACACACACAGATAAGGGGTGAGTGTAGTGAAATTTATCTAAACAAAACCCCATCTATATATAGATGCCATGGAGGTGAGCCCCCTTCTGAACCCCTCCCTCTCACACTATATAGATAGGGGGGTTGAGAGGGGGTTTACACCATATAGAGTTTAATGGGTTATATATATTGGGAGGGCATATAGTTATAGGGGGATATATATGGGGCAGGGTAGGGCCACCTAGATAGAATAGATAAGATAGATATATAGTGAGGGGGTTGCCTCCCCTCTCCACTAGTTGGGGCCATCTCTATATTTGGTTGGGGTTGAGGGCATCTATCTATAGTCAACACTCATCTCGGCCCTAGATATTAAGAGTGGCCCTTATATAGAGATAAGATAGGGGACCTAATGGAATAGATTCACCTTATTGACCTACTTTGTATAACAACTAGTTGGGGGAGGGCACTGGCCAACTCTATATTCTATAGAGCTTTTTATAGATCTATATGCCTATCTAAATATAGGGAGAGGTGGGAAACACCCCATTTAAGGGACTTGAGCCCCTGGATAGATCAAATTAGATCAGATCAGATTTATAGGGTGGGGGTAGGGGTCACCCAGATCTCTATCTCTATCTCTATCTCTATCTCTATCTCTATCTCTATCTCTATCTCTTTCTTTATAGATGGGGCCATGCCATCACTATAGCCTATCTAGATAGAGGAACCTATGTAGAGGAACAATTCCCTATCTATATGGAAGAACCCAGATAGATATATAGGTAAAGGGTTCTCTCTTCCTGGTGCCCAATGGAATATGGAGTTTATTCCTCTAGTATGGTGAATAGCCAGTCATTACATGGTTGATGGCTAGTAAAGGGCCCTATATCTATCTATCTATATGGAGTCAATGAGCTCCCCATATATATATATATATCCTTATTATTTAGATTTTGATGCTTCTCTCTCCCTCTATTAAGATAGGGATAGGGATTGGGATAGGGATATATATGGGAGCTCTCCCCCTATATATCCTTATAGATAGTGGAGGTTTTTGCCATATATATGGATTAGATATAGTGACATAGAGAGTCTAATCTCCCTCGATATATCACCTATAGATTCATAAGGGGAAATAAGATAGGGACCTTTGATCTATCACTTATAGATTTATAAGGGGCCTTATATAGGGATAGGGGCTAAAGGCCTAGTTAGATGAGTGTTATTGCTCTCACTCCAAATAGATATATAGGGATCCTCGGTCTACCCCTCCTATCCCTAGCCCTAGATATATAAGTGGGCATTTATGCTCCCTTTCTATCAATATATGGTGGTAGAATATATTTGCTATGGGCAACTATCAGCTATGGTCCAACCCAACCCTAATACAAATAGTTCTATTTGGTGGTCCTCTCTCGACTATAGAGGGGGAGGAGGGTGGCTATCTATAGTCATAGTCAGGCCTAAAGAAGGGCTTTTAGATATAGAGGGCCCCGATGAAGGAAGGGGAGAGCCCACTAGATAGAATAATATCTATCTATTAGGGAGAGCTTAGCTTCATTATATATAGTTTAGTTTAATTTAATTTAATTTAATTGGAGAAGTTGATATATATATATATATATATATATATATATATATATATATATATCCTAAATTTATCTAGGGGAACTCTCTATTTTAGAAGGGTGGGGTTGGCCCATGACCCATTTATATATAGTTTAGAGGGCTCTCAACTAGATCAGAGAGGTTAGGGTGAGGTCTCAAGAAATTTATATGGCTATAGAGAACTAAATATATAGATAGGGCGGTTGCCCCTATCTATATCTAGGTTGGTGTCCCTCAATCATCTGTCTGTCCCTCAGTCTTTATCATTTATATAACTATGTCTATGGATACGGTCCCAAATAAAATTGCCAACCAACCTCGATCCCTTGTGTGTACCTCTGTATCACATAGATATATATCCACAATCTATATATGGGGTGATCATAGTGAATAATATCTAAACTTCAATCCCCCATAGTGAATGGAAGACTCTATCTATATCTCTATACTTCGGTGGGGTGGATTTCATCTATATATAGGGCCACAGAACAAGATTAATGAATATCCAACCAATATATATATAAGCATACCTTTGATTCAACATCTATCTATTTATATATGGCCTCAAACAAGCCAACTCTCTCTAAGCTATCAACCACCTCTCTCTACGTAGACAAGACCAGCTCTCTCTAGAGACTAAGCTCATAGATGGATGTTGAGGCCTACATATATATATATATATATATATATATATATATATATATATATATATATATATATATATATATATATATATCGGCAGGGTGCCTATCGACTCTTCTAATCCTCTAGCTCGCCTATCCCTATCACAAGCCCTATTTATCTATCTAAGCCCCCCAAGCCCTATATAAATTGAAATGGATTTCTATCTAGGCCTATCTATATATGGTGGCTTATCCCTATCTAAACAAAGGGAGAGACCACTATCTATCATTTTTTGGAAACTATATATCATTAATCAATCAATCTATATAAAGGGGGGAAGGGGGGCAAACCTAACCCCCAACCATATAAAGTGAAGTTGAGTGCATATATATATATATATATATATATATATATATATATATATATATATATATCTGTGTGTGTGTGTGTGTGTGTGTGTGTATATATAGTATTTAATGGGCTAGACTCTATATAGAGAGAGGGCCACCTTTTATAAATCTAACCCAGATAGATATATAGGGCTTGAGGGTGGCCCACTCTCTAACTATGTCTATAGCCACCTAGGCATGACATTGTCACCATGTATAGACCCACCTTCCAAACCATGGAATATGGTGAGGGACCCCTTAGTTATAGCTATATAAAAAGGTGAGGGATATTTGCTATGCTCACCCTATATATAGATATGGAGATATGGCCAACACCCCTTCAATCTAGATGGCACTACCCAAAGACCCCTTGAAGATGATCTTTGTGCCCTATTTAGTGCCCTATCCATCTATCCAAAGATAATATTTAGCCACCCTCACCTATATATAGAATAGATAGTGTTCCCCCATATTTATAGATAGGGATGAGATGAGAAGAAGCCAGGCAAGGTGCATACTAGCATACTTTATCTAAAGAGCATTCAAGGTCTTAGCATTCTAGGTGCTTACCAGACCATCATGATTCATTCTCATTCAATCCCTATCTATATACATGAGATGATTTCTCTATGTAGATATAAATCATTAAAAACTAATCTATCCATTTGGAATGGGGACATACTCCTTGAATCGCTCTCAATGATAACTAGGGATTGGATGAAGTGAATACCCATACCCTAGATAGGATTGGGATTATTATTCAATTAGGCTAATATGGGTTCTCCCATACCATACCACTATGGCATGAAAATTACATAATAGTTATGCTCTGATGACCCCTTTCTCTATATATGGTAGATTCTAGATTGAAACTAAGCTCTTTATATAACTGGGAGTCTACATATATAAGGGGTTGGTCATTCACCCCTTCCAGTCGATCTTAGAATTTTTGTGGCCATATCCTATCTATAGGGGATAGACCAATAATCAATCATCGATCATCAATCAGTAGGGTATGCCCAAGCACATTCAAAAAGGGGCCTATCTCTCGTCCAAAGAAACCTAGATAGATATATAGGGATGGGGCTAGAGAGATAGAATTTAATAGATCTATATAGGGGACCAGAGAGATATAATTTAGTAGATCTATATAAGGATAGGGGCTAGAGAGATAGATTTCAAAAGATAGATGGTCAATTTAGAGCATATCTCATAAATGGAGCTTAAATATATAGATTAGATCAAATATATGGTATGATGATGGGATTAGATCTAGATCGAGGGGATCTACACTTGTTTTTACTTTATCAAAAATGAAAGGGATAGAATCCAGACCCTGCCATAGAAAATAGATATGGTCGGTAACACCAAGTCCACTACACTGATGGCAAGGTAGGCATGAATCTAGAGGATCAACCTAGGTGAGGTAAATGTCTATGGCCCATCCCCATCCCCATATATTATATAGGTATAGGTATAGGTATAGGTATAAGTATAGGTATAGGTATAAGGGAGGCATTCCTATATCTCTATCTTGAGAATCGACCCCTACCTTGATAGGAGTTCACCACTGAGAGGATGTTAACGGAGTTCCATCCAAGGGAAGGCCCATCACCATCTAGGTTCGGTAGGCTAACCCTATCTATCTATGGGGGGAGCTATATAGATATAGTAACCTTTTTTTCTCTAGTTAATTGACCAAATTCAACTTGTGTATTTCAAACAATGGAGCATATAGAGTGGGGATTCATGGGAGTAACTATCTATCTATCTATATATTAGAGTCGAGTTGGGTTGGCAACCCCTCCCTGTGACTGATATTGATAGGCCTATGGGTGACATTCAATTCATAGGGCCCCTTATCTAGATATGAGCATGACTATCTCCCTTATATATAGATATGATGCCCCTTCCCTATCTAAATGTGGTGATGAGGTCCATATATATAATATATAGAGCAACCACCTAGGTGGAAACATCCCCAAGAAAGAAGAGATCCCCCTCACCCCCTATATATAGATCCAAACTGCACAGTCTAGAGATAGAGATAGCGTTTATTGGATTGGCCCCATATAATCTATAGGGCCCCCAAATAGATATATTGGCTATATAGGATTAACATATAGATCTGATCTCCAATATAATATATATAGGGAGGGGAAGGAGGGAGAGGGACTCAACCATCATGAGAGCCATATAGAGATAGGGGCCTCCAATAGATATAATAGATAGATAGGGTAATGTATAGATTAGATATAGAGGGTTATTCGTTATGCTCAACTCATCGATATAAATACATATTCTCTTTTTTTGGTAACTATCAATAGTTTTTTCAAAAATCCCTATATATCTATCTGGGTTAGATAAATATATATAGGGGGAGGGGGGGCCTCTCCTTTCTCCCATATGTATATGTGTGTATATATGTATATATATATATGTATGTATATATATATGTATGTATATATATATATATATGTATATATATATGTATATATACATATATACATATATATATATGTGCATATATACATATATATATAGTATGTATGTATATGTATATATGTATATATATATATATATATATATATATGTATATGTATATGTATATATATACATATATACATACATATATATATATATACATATACATACATATATATATATATATACATATACATACATATATATATATATATACATGTGTGTGTGTGTGTATACACACACACACACATACTATATATACATAGATATGCATATATATATATATACATACATATATACATATATATACATACATATATATACATACATAAATATATATGTATATACATACATACATATATATATAGATATATATATATATATATATATATATATATATATATATATATATATATATATACATATATACACACACACACACATATATATATATATACACAGACATATATATACATACATATATATATATATATATATGTATATATATACATATACATACATACATACATACATATATATATATATATATATATATATATGTATGTATGTATGTATATATATGTATATGTATGTATGTATGTATATTATGTATATTATATATATAATATACATACATACATATACATATAGATACACACACACACACACACACACACACACACATATGGTAAGTGATGCTGATTTACTGGACTAGAACCGAATCTATATATGGGCCCTCTCCCCTCTTTCCTCTCTATATAGATTCGGTTCTAGTCCAATAAACCAACTTCACATACCATATCCCCATATATATATATATATATATATATATATATGGGTTGTTCCCCTCTCCCCTTTATATAGATTGATTGATTAATGATAGACAATGGCCCCCCCTCCCCCCTCTATATAAATAGGATTTTTTCTAATTGGATAATTTAGAGGGGCCCCCTCTCGCTATATATGTCTCAAGCTTATATAGAGGGGGGGAGGGGCCCCTTTATATAAACTAATCTCTATATGGGCCAGATAGCTAGATAGATAATATATATAGGGAGGGAGAGGCCACTGTATATAGTCTTTTTGGCAACCCCAACCATATAAAGCTAATTTGAGTTCAATGGGATCTATCTATTTGGGGGAGACTATCTATATGGGACATATAGATGGGGTAGGTCAATGAACCTCTATATACGGTGATCATATCATAGTCTATATATAGTTAGCTAGATAGGGGCACTCAACTAGATTATATATATATATATATATATATATATATATATATATATATAGGGCTTGTATATCCATCTAGCTCTATCCTATCTATATATAGGTGAGCATAGTCTATATATAGTTAGATAGATAGGGGAACTTGACCAAATAGATATACAGGGAATATATACCTATTTAGTGAGGGACCCCTATCTCCCTATCCCTATTTGAATAGAAGGGGTGGCCTCAACCTCCCAAGATGGAGAAATGCCTACTGCCATATAGCCATATAGATCTCTAAGGTGCCCCTAGATCTAGCTATCTATGGGATGGGCAATCCATCTATTCTATACATGATATGACTAATGACTGAGGGAGAATAGAGAGCTAGTCCTCTTGTATTGACTCTATCTCCATAACCATATCAACCCTCATGCTATACACACACACACACACACACACACACACACACACACACACACACACACACACACACACACACACACACACACACACACACACACATGATAGGGTTTGGTTATATCATATATAAAATAGAGGGTAGATATGGTTCTTGAACCTCGGCCCCTGGCCCAATTCTATCTAGGGGATAGGGTCCTTATCTCTATATCTAAGCTCTATATATAGACCAAGGCCATAGATAAAGTATATCATTAATAAATCTATATATAATGGGGGAGGGGGGTCAACCCCCAAACCATATAAAGTTAAGTTAAGTTATGTTAATTTGATTAAGTTGAGTTTACTTTCCTATCATATATATAGAGAGGGACCCCTATATAGATCTACTCTATATATAGGGTTGGGGTCTTCTATATAAAATAAACTAAACTATAACTATAACTATAACTATAACTAACTCTAAACTCCCAATCCAATCCCCCCCACCTCATATCTAAATTGAATATAGACTTTATCTCCACACAGTGTCACCCCCTCTATCTATATTTTTCATAGTGATTATAATATATATCTATGGGGTACCAATGCCAATGGAACTCTATCTCTATATAGCACTCCCCTGATGCTAATCAGGAATATGGGGGGAGGAGTGAGCATAACAAACAACTCCTAGATACAGATATGGGCTACCCATATCTATCTATATAGGGGAAATCAAGGATCCCAATGAAGGTGGACCAGGGCCTCACTCTCCTAACCCTATCTATCTATATCTCTACTCTATAGAGTAGAGATATAAGTCCCGATCACTAATGGGTGGGTGACTCTCAATGGTTCAAATCTCTAAGGCTTGAATCTATTATGTGTTATAGGTAGTAAATGCCCATTCTCTATATATGTCAATGAATGCACCCTAGATATATAGGGCACTCGACCAAATCCCAACTAGATATAGGGGGGTTAATTCAAGGTGGGTTGGTCAATGACTATAGGTGACCAAGGTAATGGGACCCACTTTTCCCTATCTATATATGGATGATGGCCCCTTATATATTCTAGATAGATGGCAACTATAGGTGACCAACTCTAGGTAATGGATCATCTAATAACAACTTAACTATATAGATGGGGATAGAACTTAATTGATTGACTATATACATTTCTACATGGAGATAGAGAGGAATGGCATTTTTATATGTCAAGAGATAGTCGATCAAACATGCATAGACTATAGGGATATACCCTTCTCATGATATGCTGGTGATTTGAGATTGATAGCCCACCCAAGATAATATTGGCACAACCTTTAGAAGTCAACCCTACTCTATACTCTATAGCACATCACCATGCCCACACACATAGATACATCATCCCATCCATTTTTTTAGATGGACATGAATAGAATCTAGTGATTCACTACCTATATATATGGAAATCTCCCTATCCCTATCCCCCCTCTCCCCTATCCCCAAATATCTAGCCCATTCAAATTATATGGTGGCCCTCTCCCCTCTCCCCAAATATCTAGCCAATTAAACTTATATGGTGTCCCTCTCCCCTCTCTATATAGATGGGATGGGATGGAGTTTTTTTGGTCCTCTATATAGATTAGAGTTAGATAGATATAGAGGGGCCTTCCCCACTAAATATCTATCCCATTAAACTCTATATGGTAGCCCTCCCCCCTTCCCCCTTTATATATAATTATAACTATAACTATAACTATAACTATAACTATAACTATAACTATAACTATAACTATAACTATTAACTATCTATGGGATATATAGGGCTGAGATATATAGATGATAGATATCTTGAGGAAATAACCCTAACTTCTATTAAGGGAGGCTTAACTTCACTTATCTATATATCTATCTATCCATCTATATATTACCTGACCTATCTAGACTCCCATATAGATAGATAGGTGACCCTATCCCCTATTAGTATATCAAGGCCCTATCTAGACTCCCATATAGATAGATAGATAGGTGGCCCTATCCACTATTAGTATATTAGGACCCTATCTAAACTCCCATATAGATAGATAGGCATCCTTATCCCCTATTAGTATATCAGTTCTCTATACTCAACTATATATCAGGCCCTATAACTAGATGGTCAAGCTCATTAACCCATATCAAGCTTAAGTACTCCTATCAAGCCCATAAACCATCATGGATAGATATATAGGGCAAGCTCAAGAATACCCTATCAAGCTCAAGATCAAGAATACCCTATCAAGCTCAGAGGGCCCATATCCTATATGTCAGGCCCTATAACATATGGTCAAACTCAAGTTTACTCTATCAAGCTCATGAATGCCATATCAAGCTTCAGAGATAGAGGGCCCTCTCCTATATAGATCAATATTGAGAGGGCCCTATCTAGATAGAGTCTAGAATGCCCCCTCCTATCGAGCTAATGACCAAAGACATATATATATATATATATATATATATATATATATATATATATATATATATATATATATATATATATATATTCATGACTAACATCATTTAATAAGGGATGACCAAATCACGTGGATATATACATACATATATATATATATATGTATATATATATGTATATATATATATGTATATATATATATATATATATATATATATGTATGTATATATATATATATGTATGTATATATGATAAAAAGGGTGATTGAATCACTATTATGATCGAAGATAAATAGGGCAAATTATTTCCTACGCTCAAGATATAGATATATATCTATATATGTAATACAGGTGATCCAAAAAAATAGATGGATAGGTCTTGGGATGATCGAAGACCATATAGATATATAGGCTGATCAAAACATCTAATCCCTATTTATTTAGAATGATCCCCATATAGATAGATAGGCAACCTCCCAAAGAATAGATAGGGTCCCCTCTCAATCTAATTATAGGGAAAGGAAGTGAGGAAAGACTAGATGAAGTGGGGGAAGGCTCTCTTTTGATTAGTGGGATTAATATTGGACTAGAAAGTAACCCCCTATTGAGTAAAGACTAGATATCAACCCCCCACTAAGTAAGGACTAGATGAAGTGTATAAAGAGAGTAGATATCAGGCCCTATCTATAGAGTTCTCGACTAGAAAGAGGGCCCTATCTAGATAGCCCTAGATAGAGTTGGGTTAGAGAGTAGACTATCAAGATTTGGAATGCCCCAAATAGATCAATCTTGAGCCCATCTCAATCTCTTGATCAGGTATGCCTATCTCAAGCTCAAGATTAGGATAGCCCATTCTATCTATCCCATTTATATCCCATCTACTGTCATGGATAGATATATAGGGCAAACTCGGGTACACTATATCAAGCTCAATATTGCTCTATCGATTGGGCCCCCTATCCCAAAATAGATTTCCAACTATATTTATGGGCTTTTAAGACCTATATATCACATATATAGAGAGAGGGGGCCTATCTAATCTATCTATGATAGATCTAGATCTATATCTATATAAGGTGGCCTTAGATAGATCTAACCCCTCCCCCTCTATATAGATATTGATATTATATGGGATATATAAGGCTTGGGAGGGGCCTCTCTATATATATGGGAGTTTAAATGGAGGGCCCCTAGATATAATTATCTCTCCCATGGGTAGCTATAGTAGGCCATCACCTATCTATTATATGGGGGGCTAGATAGTCATAGTCCTCGACCTCCTTGACCCCATATATATATATATATATATATATATATATATATATATATATATATATATATATATATATATATATATATATATATATATATATATCCCCCTATAACTAGATGGGTGAATAACATATGGATACAGGAGTAAAGGTCCATATATCTAGAGGGGAGGTATCGGTTGATAGCAAAAATGCCCCTAGATAGGGGGTCAGCCAAGTGAGGAACCTATCATTTGTTATTGCTCACTCCTCAACATATATATCAAAGTTAGGCCCCAAACCACTAGAGTGGATGGATAGATGTCCTCCCTAATCCCCTAATTCTATATGGGGTGGATGGTACCCTACATATATAATTCCTAAATGCCCTATCGATGAAGGTCCTTTGGACCCTCTTTCTCTTCTCTAAGGTATATATAGAGTAGGGCAGGCTATCGAGAATCTATAGATAGATAAGGGCCCTCTCCCAATTAGAATTTATATATAGATTAGGGTAGGTTTTTGTCCCTATCTATATATTATATGGGGTCAAGTGCCATGTAGATATATAGGGCCAGTTATATATATATATATATATATATATATATATATATATATATATATATATATATATATATATATATATATATATATATATATATATATATATATATATATATATATATATATATATATATAGTGTCGATGGTCAAGTCATCTATCACACATCACCCATTCATTCTATTCTCTTCTCTTCTCTTCTATTTTATTTTATTCAATTCTATACATGATACGATGATTAGACTGGTTGTATCATGTATAAAATAGAATAGACTGATAGTCAATAGTTATATCACAATAAAGGGGATGGATGATGTGTGTAGTCATCAGTCACATCACATTTGTATCATGTTAGAGGATGGATGGTTGACCAATAGGCCTTCTAGTGACGGTTGATCCCTCCTTAGCCCTATATATAGATAGGGATAGGGCCCTCAAGTCCTATATATCTATCTGGGTTTCTTAGGTCCCCTCTATATATATCTAGTTCTCATATATAGAGCCCTCTCCCCTCTATATATCTATCTTTGGGGTATTTGTTATCGTGAATACCCCTTTATATCTAGACTCTAAACTCCCATATATATAGTCCCATCTAGAATATATGTCTATTAGATTGAGGTATTTGTTATGGTGAATACCCCTTTATATCTAGACTCTAAACTCCCATATATGCCTACTGGAATTTTTATATATAATAGACTATATATACAAGAAGAGGGTAGTGTAGGTCAAGTTGAGATATAAAATATAGGCTGTGGAACTATAAAAACTATACTATAGATAGTTTCAATCCCCCACTATTTCTATCTATTCAGTGAGGAGAGGAGGCTTGCCTTACCCCACCTGCCCACACCCTATATATCTATCCAATCCCCACCCACTTACCTATAGATCTATCGAATCCCCACCCCTATCCATCTATATATAGGTGAATTATATATATATATATATATATATATATATATATATATATATATATATATATATATAGAGAGAGAGAGAGAGAGAGAGAATTTAGATATATAGAGGGGTTATCCAATCCCTACTCCCTATATATATATATATATATATATATATATATATATATATATATATATATAATTAGTATATAGTGGGGGACACTAGCACCCATATATAGATAGAAATCACTTGATAACTACCCATATATATATATATATATATATATATATATATATATATATATATAATATAGGGTAGGGTAGGGTGGGTTGATGGGTTGTGCCTGATGTCTAGGTGAGAGGCCTATATATCTATCTAGGGTCCATCTATATCTAATCTATATAGATAGAATTTTATGATGGGTTGTGCCTAAGGCATCTACTAAGTGAGGACCACTATCACCTATATATAAATTAATTAGAAATCACATGAGAACTTTTATATTCTAGTGAGGTTGGTGCCTACCTACTAGAGCCCCCAATGGCATGAACCCATTTTACCTGGTACCAACCAACTGCCCAACTATATCTAGGGTGGTTATATCAAGTCTTCTTCCCTACCCCTGGTTATTTCTCATACATCAGACATATCTATATGTAGTGCCCCTATAATTCTATCTTGATAGGTCTTATGTCTCTTTCATCTTTCTTTTGGCTCTTTCTCCTTTCCTAATGAGCTTCACTCTATCTACTGACACTAACTTCTATCCATTCTCAAGAGTGTTGGGCCCAATTTTTACTATCTGGAGAGGTATAGAGGTAAGGAATTGAAGAGTGCACTACTATACTATATGTAATCATCTGATCATCTTTTACCTCCACCTCTTGAGGTCTAACTAGGTATCTAGAGTGGTGGGAAGACAATAAATGGATATAATTCCTCAGGCATGCACCTCTTTAGGTTGAATACCATAGTACCAATATCAAGAACTATAGTTTAATTATCCACCACCTAAGGTGCCTTATATTATATAATGCATACTAACTAATGATGCCAAGGTTAGGTTATAATCAGACCATCTTGGTAATCTATACCACATAATGCAGTGTGCCATAGAGTTGACTAGTCCCATGGTGATCTATATTCTATGTGGCCTAGCCTATCTAAAGTAGTGATCCCACACTAGTGGAACTAGGGTATATCTTTCATCCCCTATATATTCTATTCTATTTTATTTTATCTAGCCCCCCCTCTCTATATATAAGTGCCAATTAAACTCTATCTCAAGATTTTATAGATATATAAGGTAGGCAACAAGTGTCCCCCTATCCTCCCTTGATGGTATAGTGATGCCATAGAGAGTGATGCTACCATCTCACGATCCACCATCAATATATCACCTCATGAATGTGAAATAATTGATTACTATATAGATGAGATGATGACTGATATGAGTGATCAACTGATATGATTCATATCATATCAAAAATAGATGGATCTCTATCTACTGATACAATTGATGACTTTGATAAATGATATGAGTGATGACAGATATCACATCACATATATAATGGATGATGGCACCATTTATCTAAAAAATGTAATAAGAGTGGCCACATATAATTATATGACTACCAAAGATGAGGGTCAGGGCTCCACCTCAGATACAATTGGCTCAATCGAGAGTTGGTATGAGTTAGGGCATGAGTGAGTAATATATATGGGGCCAAATATCCATACCATAGTTAGGGTATTTTGAAGGGCCTTTAGAGATACGAATTCACTAATTATTTTGAATTTTTAAGTGGGGTGGGTTCAATCCCAACTCCATTATATTTTTATTATTATCATCTCCATCCTGTCCTCATATCATCAACCTCTCGAGATAAAATAGATAGGTTGTTTGGCATCACCATTCACCATGCCATTCTGTGATTATACATGATAATCACTAGGATTAGATTAGATTATAGTTAAGGGTTAGATATTCCCTATTTATCTACCTCAGTTGATTACATCAATGGTGTAATGTCTATGGTCGGTCAAGTGCAAGAAATATATAGTGGAGTTGGTTGGTGCAAGTTGGGAGATGACCTAAAGCATCAATCAATATATATAGAGATTGGCCTCCTTGACCCCATATAAATGAGGCTTATATATCTAGAGGGGTCCCTTAGAGAATACATAGGTATATACCTATCTATATAGAGGGGGGGGGGGGGTCGAGTGCATAACATGATAGGAATAGTCAACCCTCATCTCTATAACTAGGTCTAGGGGTGAGGGAGTGTCAACAGACTTTCTTTATTCCATAGTAGGCCATATCCATATATATATATATATATATATATATATATATATATATATATATATATATATATATATATAGGTTAGGGTGGCCACCCCATCTACACTACCCTCTTCTTGTCTATATAGTCTATTATATATAAAAAGTCCAGTAGGCATATATGGGAGTTTAGAGTCTAGATATAAAGGGGTATTCACCATAACAAATACCACAAGCTAATAGACATATATTCTAGATGGGACTGTATATGCAGTCCCATCTAGAATATAGTCCCTATTAGAATATAAAAAGTCCAGTAGACATTGGTATAATAGTAATATTCTACCTATTTGGAAAGATTTCCTAAATACCCAAGAGGGGAATGATCATAAAAAATGTTGAATATTTGATGAGATCCATTTTGAAAATGTGAAACAGAGGGGAAATTCCATAGGGGACTTGATTAAGAATTCAAAATTGATCACTAGAAAAGGACAAGACTAAATGGGGGAAGGGGCCCACTATTATCTTCCATGTTGTGTCCCACTCCTTATCTATACTCACTCCCCTGTAGATGGATCCATGGTATATAGTTTTCAAATATATTATTTTCACTATGCTCACCCATATATATTTTAATCCCATATCTAAATATATATTTACAATCTAAGTCTCCATTAAACTCTATATGGTTATATATGGGGTAGGGGTGGGGTGAGCATAGCGAATACCCATTTCCCCCCTCTCTATATAGATGGGATAGGGAGCCCCAATATAGATATATTTTTTGGCCTCTCCCCTCTCTATATATAGGATACGAAACTAACTCAACTTCCCATATACATATAGATAGGGGTTGTCAAAAAAGGATAAACAGTTGCCCCCTCTCTATAAATTAATGATAGATAGTGGCCCCCCTCTCTACTCTATATAGACTAGATTTAGATAGAGTTTAGCTTATTTTATATAGAGGGGGAGGGGAGGGCACCTCTAACTCTATCTAACTCCCCATATAGATAGTATAGAGAGGGGGGGCCAAAAGAACTAGACCCTATATATAGAGAGGGCCAAAGAAACTATATCTTGAGGGCCCTCTATATAACCTAAACTAAACTAACTCTAAACTCCCAATCCAATAAACTCTATCTCTATCTTTCCACCCCCTCTATCTTTATCTATCATAGTGAATAGATCTTAATCAATCCCCTATAGATAGATCCACAGTATATAGTTTCATTGGCACCCATATGTATTAATATATAGGGCAATCTCTCTATGGGGTGCCACCCTATCCATTATATAATAGCCATATAGATCTAATATATAGGGTGCCAAAAAAATATATACCATATAATCTTATAATCTACATATGGGGTGATAAGAAAAATAGAATATATAATTTTATAATCTATATATGGGGTGATAAAAAAAATAGATATCATATTGTGCCAATGAAAATATATACTGTGGGGGTGCTATAAAATAAAATATATACCATGGGCTGGGGACTCTAGATTGTGCCCCCTATATATCATATCTAAACTCAATGCCCCATAGAGAATATGTACCTAATTCTAATTCCCTCCACCCCGTATCTAAACTAAATATAGACTCTATCTCTATTTCTATCTCTTCCAATTAAACTATAGATTGTGCCTCCCCCATAGTATATATTTTTACCCCACAATCCCTATATATCTATCTAGGTTTTTTTGGCATATATATATATATATATATATATATGGTATATGGGATATTTAATATCCAAACTCAATTCCCCATAGAGAATATATGCCCAATGCCAATGCCCCCCACCCCATATCTAAACTAAATATAGACTCTATCTCTATCACTATACAGTGGGGGCTCTGCTTCTCCATCTCTGAAGAAAAATGCTTGATTTGTGATTGTCTCCAAAGAATAGATAGATCAAGATTGATGCCCATATCTAAGAGATAGAGTTATAGCATCTCTGTCAGGATTAGGATCACAATTGATTACCTTGTATAAGCAACTAAACACAAAATTAAACTAGAATAATAAGTAACTAGAATTTAGAAATAGCACAGAATATGAGAGACAATACAATCTTGTATTAACACTCTTCCAGAAGGAAATACAATGAATAAATTAAACTCTTCCCACACCTCTTGGGCATACCAGTAATTCTCCCTCAAGAGTTCTCTCACTCACAACCAGTTACAACCACAACTCAAACACAGAGTTGTACCTTCCACTAGTCAATAACAATACTGCCAGTACCAAGTACTCAAAGTACTCCAAGTAGATCTCCCTGATCTTGAAACAATATGAAAATCAACTGATCTTACTTACTATGTAGATCTCCCTTGATCTTGCAACAACCTGTAGATCAACCTAATCTTACAATTGGAAGGATCTCTTCCTTGTCCTTCATTACAATACAACCCCATGGGTCTCTTAAATAGATCCCATGCAAACAATAATTAGACTTCCTAATTACAATAATTAGAAATGTAGACTCAAGACTAAAATTAGTCTTTTACATGTAAACTAACTATCTGTCTAAAATTAGACCAGTTTTGGAAGCGCATGTAAATGCACACACACATAGGTTGCCGACATCAGTTCCTATCTGACTGATGTCGGCCGACCCATAACTAATGTTGATTACTACAAACACTAAAGATGATCGATGTTAGTTGATCAGACTAACGTCAGTTGCTCTGCAACTCAGCAACCTCCTCCATTTGCATTAGTGAAGCTTTTAGCTCCACAACTTAACAATCTCCCACTTGGAGATAAATAGCTACACCTGTACCTATACCTGTACATCATCTAATTTTGTTTCTTGGCTTGTATCCCTCTTCAAGTTCAATCTTAAAGACCAACCACCACATATCTTGTGGTGCTACTCCTATCATCCAAGTAACCTGCCATATCTAAATCTACATACTCATGTAGAGAAGTGCTTGACCCTGCATAACATGTTAACCTACTACTGGTCCCTCTCAGATACCTGAGAATCCACTAAACTACTTTCTAGTGCTCCTTTCCTAGATTGGCCACAAACTTGCTGACAACTCCCACTACTTGGGTAATATCAAGTCTAGTACACATGTACTCAACCTCATCATGTGATTTGGGACACTATTTTGTGAACTATCCATCCATAGGTGTGTTAACCAGTTCTGCATCCTGCATATTGAACCTCTCCACTACCTTATTCACACAATCATCCTGAGACAACATCAACCTGTGATATTCCCTATCTCTAGAAATACTCATGCCAAAGAATTTCGCTGCTCCCAAATCCTTCATGGCAAACCTCCAAACTAACTTTACCTTTAGCTCAGCAATCTCCTGCATGTGTGACCCTGCAACAAGCATATACACCACATACAGTAATAGGATAATGTAGCTAATATTATCCAACCTGGTAAAGTAAACACAATGGTAACATTGACATTGACTAAAGCCATGCTTTGTCATACACCTATCAAACCTTAAACACCATTGTCCTATAGCCTGCTCAAGACCATATACCCTGGCCTTCTGTCTCACGTGTCCATTCTCTCTTTTCTTTAAATTGGGAGTCCATTCATCTTTCAGTGCTTTCTTTTTGGCTAGCAACTCTACCAAATCTCCCATTTGGTTCTCTTCCAAGGAATCAATTTCCTCATTCATGTCATGCTCCCACTATTTCCTAGATTCTACCTGCTCTACCTCTTTAAAACTCCCTAGTTCTTGACCATCAGTGAGCAAAAAGTAGTGTAAAGAAGGAAAATAATGAATTTGAGGCTTACTTACCCTTTCAGTCCTCCACATGGGTGTCTGCCCAAAATCCATTTTCTGGTCAACCCTAGTCTGCACCCGACCGATGTCGATTCCACCTAATCACCAATGCTGGTTCTCTAACCAACGTTAGTGTCCACCTGGTCATTAATGTTGATTCCTTGACTAACATTGGTATCCACCTGCCTAACACCACTGACTCTGGTCTACACATGATCAATGTCGGTACCTGCCTGTTCGATGTCGATTCCACTTGACCGACATCGGTAACTGTGTTTTCCTGTGAGTGATGACTTTTTACCTGTGAGCTCACTTTGGATCATAAACTTGTCCAAACTGCCCTACTCAAAATTATTTAGCCCCTTGAGCTGATCTCAATCCATCATCTTCTCCTTGAAAACCAAGGCTTACCTATTCTTGTCGAAAACATCAGATTTCTTCTTTATGCAATAAACTTGATCCTTTCTTGTAGCCTGAGTTTTAAGAAACCTCACTTTCTTCTGTTGCTTACAAAAATATCGATCTATGCTTTCTAAATCTAAACTCTTACCTTTTGACTCAAGAACATGCATCCCCTTCTTACTCATTGACCAAGCCTATAGAGCCACATCTTTGCATCTACATCTGAAGTAGATAAACCAAAAGGAGAATCAGTAATACAAGTAGATAGATAAAGAGTACCTACTTTCTTACCTCTCACTAAAACAAGTGCACCCTTGGAAACTTTCCAAGATTTCATTGTGAGAGTTACTGTGCATCCCTCATCACCCAATTTTCCTATAGAAATTAAGTTCCACTTTAGGACTGGGACATGCATGACCTCCTTCAACACCCATGTGTTGCCCGTCTACAATTTCAGCTACACTTTCCCTTTGCCAACCATTTGACAAGGCTTATCATCCCCTAAATAAATCTTTCCAAAGTCTCCTTGGACATAATCATGAAAAAATTCTCTATTTGGGGTTGCATGGAAAGAGGCACCAAAATCTAAAACCCAAGATTCCACTTTATCTAAGGAACATACAAGAGCATCCTGTGCAACAATACCTGCAACATCTGCTTCTTCATTTCCTTCATGCTGATTTTATTTCAGCCAACAATCTTTCTTTACATGCCCTTTCTTTCCACAATTACAGTAGATTATACTTCCATACATGGATCTGGATCTCCTGCCTATCTTTGACCTTGAATTCCCTTGCTCGACCTTCTCTCTTTGCTTTCCCCTGCTTTCAACACTTAAAGCATTCCTTGATGATTCTCGTATACTTTTCCTATGAATTTATTCATTCAAGATTACACTAACAACATCATCAACTTTCAAGATATTTGAAGCAGATGCAGTATTACTAACTGCCATTACCAAACTATCCCAACTTTTAGGTAATGAGCATAAGATTAAGAGAGCCTTAATTTCATCATCAAAAGCTATATTGATTGAAATTAACTGGTTTACCAATCCATGGAAATCACTAAGATGACTATGTACCGATCCACCTTCCAGCATTTGCAAATTAAATAATTGCTTCATAAGAAATACCTTATTCGAAGCTGAGGGTTTTTCATATAAATTTGCCAAATATTCCATTAACTCTACCGTTGTCTTAGCATGTGATAAGCTAGAAATCACAGATGATGCCAGGTTCAACCTTATAGATCCCAGAGCCTTTCGATCAAAAACATTCCATTCTTCATCTTTCATATCCATGGGCTTACATGCAACCCCACCCAATGGTAAGTACAGATCTTTCTGATACAAATAATCTTCTATCTACATCCTCCATAATTTATAATTCTTGCCATTGAATTTCTCTATTCTTAGTGTACTTTCTTCTACCATTTCTTTACTCCCACTCAATCAAAAACCCCTGAGAGTGATCTGTAATCAACAAACACTAACCTACTCTGAACCAGGCTCTGATGAACCTGCAACCTCACTCTGATACCACTTGTTAGGATTAGGAGCACAATTGATTACCTTGTATAAGCAACTAAACACAGAATTAAACCAGAATAATAAGTAACTAGAATTCAAAAACATCACAAAATATGAGAGACAATACAATCTTGTATTAACACTCTTCCAGAAGGAAATACAATGAAGAAATTATACTCTTCTCACACCTCTTGGGCGTACCAGTAATTCTCCCTCAAGAGTTCTCTCACTCACAACCAATTACAACCACAACTCAAACACAGAGTTGTACCTTCCACCAGTCAGTAACAATACTACCAATACCAAGTACTCAAAGTACTCCAAGTAGATCTCCCTGATCTTGAAACAACCTACAAATCAACTGATCTTACTTACCATGTAGATCTCCCTTGATCTTGCAACAACCTGCAGATCAACCTGATCTTACAATTGGAAGGATCTCTTCCTTGTCTTTGATTACAATACAGCCACATGGGTCTCTTAAATAGATCCCATGCAAAAAATAATTAGACTTCCTAATTAAAATAATTAGAAACACAGACTCAAGACTAAAATTAGTCTTTTACATGCAAATTAATTGTCCGTCTAAAATTAGACCAGTTCTAGAAGCGCATGCAAATGCACGCACACACAGGTTGCCGATGTTGGTTCCTGTCTGACTGATGTCAGCTGACCCATAACTAACATCAGTTACTGTGAACACTGAAGATGATTGACGTCAGTTGATTAGACTGACGTCAGTTGCTCTGCAACTCAACAACCTCCTCCATTTGCATCAATGAATCTTTTAGCTCCACAACTTAACAATCTCATCCACTCTTTGATCTTTCTTTATTTTTGCTCCCATGGCTAGTCTATATTTGTAATTAGACCAATCCATTTCATTTCAACAAATCCTTCCCCTTCTTCACTAAGAGGGAGTTGGAGATGATCTAAGCCATATCCCATAACCCATATAGTTGAGGGGGAGGGGGCAATGGATTTATTTAAGGACTAGGATGATTATCCCCCCTTTTTGATAGCAATTAATTTTATGTCCATCCTTGGTTAGGTACAGTTCCCTTTCTCTTCCTCACCTTGTAGCCATCACCTAAATCCATGTAAGTGTGTCTGCACCCTACCCTAAATTCTTAGAGTCAGACCCCTAAGAGAGCCCTTTCCCACATATCTATACAATAATCAAGTAGGTAGGGCATGCAAGGTACCCACTACCCATTCTAGAGTACCCCACGATCCAAAGACATAGATGGATGTTGATTTGGGAATGTTATGCCTACACACAAGACTACCCTTCTTCTCGAGAGCTTCACAGGGTATCACCCATAGGGGGTTTAATATACAAGGATCTTGCAGAGGGAGAAGCTCCTAGAGAATAAAAGGTGCTCAAATTTGCATAACATAGGGATTATCACACTTTTAGGAAAAACATGGAATAGTAAAAAGATCTAGCATGCAAGACACGATGATCATGAGAAATTCACAAATTATAAATATTATAACATACTCTTTCCCATAACTTTATATACTAGACCAACCCACTAGAATACATATAGGGATTAGCAATATGGTCAATACCACAAAAAATGAGGGGATACCATCTAGACCCATGTAAAACTTGATGTTCTCATGAGGAAGCCATAGAATGGCTCCCATGAATTAAGATTCAACTATGGAGGAATCAGATTATATCCAAAGAATGAGGGAGTACAAGGGAGTGAGGAGAGAGAGAAACATAGACCAATTCATCATATCAGTCCTACTCTCAAGTTTGGAATTAAAAGGAGGATAATGCTCCCCAGCATAGGACATAAAATTAGACCACTCATATCAAAATAACATTCACAAAATTGTTGTAATGTAGAAACATTGGGGGGATTTATTGGAAACACAACAACAGATGGGGCTCCTAACACAAGAGTGATGGTTTCCTCTATCTTAGTCTTGATAAGAATCTATCCCCTCAAGATGGGGCAGCCTTATCTATATATGGAAACCAAACCACTTCACTTGAATTCTATCATCTCTCATCTATAGAGAGGGGTACTTGACCCCCCCTCTCTCAATCTAAATCTATATATGGGGTGCCCCAATATAGATTTTATTTGGCCCTCCCCCTCTCTATATATAGGGTATGGGGAGTTAGATAGATTTTAGTTTAGTTTATATAGAGGGGAAGGGGAAGGGGGAGGGGCAGGTAGAGGGGGAGAGGGAGGGGAGGGCCACTCTAACTCTAACTCCCCATATAGATAGTATATAGGGGGGCCAAAAGAACTAGATGCTATATATAGAGAGGGCCAAAGAAACTCTATCTTGAGGGACACCCTATAGATTGAATGGGCTAGACCCTATATATAGAGAGGGCTAGAGAAACCCATATAGATATATGGGACTTGAGGGCCCCAAGATAGGGTTTTTTGGCCATATATATAAACTCAACACACACACACACACACACACACACACACACACACACACACACACACACACACACACACACACACACACACACACACACACACACACACACACACACACACACACACACACACACACACACGTGCGCGCGTGCACACACACATGCACGCGCACACACACACACACACACACACACACACACACACACACACACACACACACACACACACAAATATAGAGAGAGGGCCATAAATAGAGTTTCTTTGACCCCCCTCTTTATATATATGGAGTTTTTTTAGCCCCCTCTCTATATAGATGGATATTTTTGGCCCTATATTTAAACTAATCTCTATCTAACTCCCCATACCCTATATATAGATAAGGGGCCAAAGAAACTCACCATTTGTATAGAGAGGGGGGAGGGGCCCAAATTTTTAGTTCTTTTGGCCCCCTCTCTATACTTTATATATGGGGAATTAGATAGAGTTAGAGGGGCCCTCTATATAAACTAGACTAAACTAAATCTTAACTAATATAGACCATGCCAATGCCCCATAGAGAATATAGATTCTATCTATATACTCTGGGGGGATTGATACAACTCAATATCCCCATCCCAATACATATACTTTATTGGAATATAGAGGCTTAGGATATGATATATGGAGGGGAGGGCCTAGGCTAGAATAGATAAGTTTGACTACCCCAGATAACTAACCGAACACCAAACACCATGAATTTTAGAGCTAAGACTAAGAGGGGTACCCAAACACCATATGAATTGAATCAAGGTTCATACTATATACGTAACATGACATGACCCTATCTCTATCTACACATTATATCTATTATCTATCCATCTATATATAAAGGGGGTTATTAGATGGATAACTAACCAAACACCATATGAATTAAATCAAGGTTCCATAACATATACAACTAGACAACTAACTATCGATTGCCAGATAGATATAGATATAGATATAACTAATGAGACCAAACATTGTATGAATTGAATCAAGGTTCATACTATATACATAACATATAAACATAGACTATATATTTTACATCTATACCCATATATATATATATATATATATATATATATATATATATATATATATATAAAATCCCTTATAGCCTATATAGCTATCTTCCCCTCCCCCCCCCCCGCCCGCCCTTATCAATATAGAATATTATGGGGATTAGATCTATCTATAGGGAAACTAACTACCTACCATATCTATTCTATTCTATTCTATGGCTTTCCCCTCCTCTATATATATGCTAACCCTATAAATCAACTTCACTTTATATGGTTTACCCCCTCTATATAAATCTATCTTTCCCCTTCTCTATATAGAGAGTCCCCTATAGAGAGATAGAGTTTAAGTAGAGATGGGTCCCCCTCTCTACTCTATATAATAGATAGTCTCATATAGAGAGATAGAGTTTAAATAGAGAGCCCCGCTCTCTATATAGAGTAGAGTCTAGTTGAGTTTCTTATATAGAGAGAGGGGAGAGGCCCCCCCTCTTTATATAGGGTCTAGCCCATTCAATCTATATGGTGGCCCTAAAGATAGAGTTTCTTTGGCCCTCTCTATATATAGAGTCCCATATTCTATATTATATATATAGAGAGATACTTTCAGCCCTCCCCCTCCCACCTCTATATAGAACTATAACTATAACTATAACTATAACTATAACTATAACTATAACTATTACTATACTCTAAAATCCAATATATATAGAGGGTCAAATCTCATCTATATATAGAGGGTGTATCTCACCCACATTTACATGATATGACTGATGAATATAGGCACCCACCATACATACATATATCTGGACCAACTCAAAGTCGAGGGCCCCTATATCCGATAAGGCTACTAGCTATCTCACCTATCTATTTATTATATGGGGGCCGTCAAGATCAGAATGCCCTCCTAGAATATATATATCTTGGTTGATTTCCCCCATCCCCTATATATATATATATATATATATATATAGTCATTGAAGTGGGTGGAGATTGGCCTATCTATATATATGGGAGAGGGGTGCCAACTCTATCTAGCTGATAGCTACCCTCAGCTAATCTAGTATATATAGAGAGGGGGGTTAAGCACTCCACCCTATTTAATTAAATTCAATCTAATTTGAAATTTGATTCAATTTAGAGATAGGGGCCCCATCATACATAGTTTGTGGTGGCCCTATATATGTCTATGTCAGATCTGGTGTGATTGATCAATTGGGTTGTGCACCCCTCTCCCCCAATCCCCTCCCCTTATATATATGGATATGGTTTGTTTCTTTATCCCACCATTGAGGTGAGGACTAACCATTTACTTACCTTTGGGCTAGGCCATATATAGTTATCTAGGAAGCCAAGCCCTATATATTTATCAAATCCCCACCCCCTACCTATATATATCTAATTACCCCTCTATATGATATATGGGATGAGATATATGGATTCTATATCTATCTTTATATATGAAACTATCCATATATATGGTATATATAGGGAGGGCCCCTTATCTTATCTTAAGTGTAGTGAATATTATCTTATCCTGAGCATAACGAATATTATCTTATTCGCTATGCTCAAGATAAGATAAGATAAGATCTATAGGGAGGGGGAGAGGGAGGGGGAGGCCACTATATATAGTTAATCAATAAAATCTATATAGAGAGGGGGAGGCCCAAAGAAACTCTATCTTGGGGGGGGGGGGGGGGGGGGGGGGGGGGGGACAACCCCAACCATATAAATCTAAGCTGAGTTAGTTTCCTATATATAAAGAGGGAATCTATCTATTAGGGCCCCTAGATAGATAGGGCTTGGGGAGAGGGCCATATCTATCTATGTATCTATCTATCTATCTATTTATCTATTTATCTATCTATCTATCTATCTATCTATCTATCTATCTATCTATCTATCTATCTATCTATCTATCTATTTATCTATCTATCTATCTATCTATCTATCCATCGATCCATCCATCCATCCATCTATAAGGATCTAATCTAGAATCAATTCTAATTGGATTAGGGGGCATAGACCTAGATAGGGATCTATATAGATAGGGTGGTTGATTTGATTTATATTCTTTTCACCACCTGAGTATGGGCCTTTGGGTGGTGTTCTCTCCCTCTCTATATATGGGTGGGAGGGTGGATAGATATATAGGGTCCATCACCTGAGTATGGCCCTCTAGGTGGAGTTCTCTCTCTCTCTATAGAGAGAGAGGTGAGGAGTTCCTGAGGTAGGGGTGGCTCTTTCCTCTATATCTAAAGGACATTTTATTATGATATGAGGAAATTTATGCCCTACTCTCAACTAACTTTAGTGTCATATATCTTAGATAATGAGATTTCCATATCATATAGAAATAGGATAGGGTATGCCCCTCTATCTCTATCTTGGTATATATGGGGTGACACCCCCTCTATCTCTACCTCTATCTCATAGTGAATATAGACTATGCCCCCCATGTATAGATAGGGGCTATCCCATACCCATATATAGAGACAATAATTGTGATATGGATTTTAAGCACCGTGAGAACTCTATATAGTCGAGAGATCACTAACTATATCTAGGGACATTATTAGGTCCCTGTCATGATGGGCCATATATATATATATATATATGGCCCATCATGACAGGGACCTAATAATGTCCCTAGATATAGTTAGTGATCTCTCGACTATATAATATATAGGGTAGGGGTAGGCACTATATATATAGATAAATGATGTGGTGGGTTAGGTATCTATAACTAGCCAACCAACTATCATTTGGTCTCCACATGATATGTAGTCCACATCTCAAGTTGAGTGATCCAGTTGAGTTGACCCATTGGCCTATTCTATATAAGATAAAGGGTGGACTATAAATAGGAGAGCCATATATATAGATAGGTCCATTTGCCTATTCCCTATAGATATAGGGGGTGTACTATACTCAAGAGAGTTGACCCACCATAGTGATATAGAGGGTGAGTTGCAATTATATATAGATAAGGAGTTATATATATAGGTCATTGCCCCACCTCTACCAATTCCAATGCCCCCCACCTCATATCTAAATTAAATATATACCCAATGCCAATGTTTAGATAGGGATAGGGATATGGATAGTTATATATTGAGGGTGGAGCGGTCCCCCCTCTATTCTATATGGGATATAGGGTGATCACACTAGATCGATCCTCTATATGGAAGTGTCTAATCCTGGTTTGGTGGATGGATATGAAAGGTTGTTGGGGAGAGTGTCAGTCGTATCATCCCCTATATATCTATCCAATCCCCACAAGATAGATATAGAGATAGAGTCTATATTCTCTATGCAGAGTATCATTTATATATGGGGTGGGAGGGCCATCTAATCTATAGGGCCCTATCAGAGATAGAGATAGAGTCTATATTTAGTTTAGATATTGGGTCAAGGGCTTTGGCATTGGCCCCATCTAATCTCACGATCCCCATCCTCATCCCCATCCCCATTTATTAAATTGGAATTGGAATTGGGTCTATCTTTAGTTTAGATATGGGGTGGGGTGAATTAGGTATATATTAAATTTAGATATGGGGTGAGGGGAATTGAATTGGGAATTATGTTGGGCCTCGACCCAATAGCCTATCTATATATGGGGATATTGAGTCCTTCATGCCACACACACACACACACACACACACACACACACATGTATATATGTATGTATGTATGTATATGTATATGTATTAAAGCTTTGATCAGTTAATAACATGCTAATTATCCCTACTGGTACTAGGAGTGATAGTAAGATTAGGAATGCGATCACTAAAATGGACTACATAGAGAGAGGTAATCTATGCATAGTCATTCTAGGACCACGAATGTTGGAGATAGTAGTGATAGAATTTATAGAACCTAAAATTGGTTAAACACCTTATGGATGAGGACTAGAAATCAAATAATTAATGGCTCCTTTGGAATGAATGGTAATACCACTTAGGGGTGGATATACCATCCACCTAGTGACACCACCTACCTTTACCAAGGTAGAGCTTAATGGGATTAATGGTAAAGGTATAAATGATCAAGGGGAAATGTTATTCAATCATGGAAATGTCATGTTAGGTACACTTATAGGAATCAAAATGAACCAATTCCCAAATCCACTTATCACCACTAGCATCACCCTAAAAAATATCATGGGAGAAGCATGAACTATTATTAAAACATTATAGAGTTGATGATTCCCACTAGGAATTTGACTGCCAAGTTGTGTTAATTCCATATGAATTGGTACTAGGAAGCATGTGCCCATCACTCTATCAATGACACTAAATATTGAATAGAGAGTCCTTGTATCCTTGTGGTTAGTGGGTAACAACAATCGAACCAAATTATGTGTTGTAAACTCATTCTTTTGTTTCATTCCTTATCATATATGGGAAAGCAGATGTGGTATCAGTACATGTTTACATGGAGGTCCAGGGCATCTAATCCCCCTATCTATGAGAACCCCCTAGATAGAAACCTATAAGATGCTCACCCCTATATATAGATAAGTCTCGATAGACCCTATAGAATATATAGAGGGGCGTTATGCTCAAGGTAAGATAAGAGTCTATATTATTCTCTATGACCCTCTATATATATGAG
>JARHVA010009825.1:0-55000 GCA_037957365.1 Torreya grandis
AATAGGAAATAATTACTATTAGTTCTCTCTCTCTCTCTCTCCTCTCTCCTCTCTCTCTCTCTCTCTCTCTCTCTCTCTCTCTCTCTCTCTCTCTCTCTCTCTCTCTCTCTCTCTCTCTCTCTCTCTCTCTCTCCTCCTCTCTCTCTCTCTTCTCTCTCTCTCTCTCTCTCCTCTCTCTCTCTCTCTCTCTGTGTGTGTGTGTGTGTGTGTGTGTGTGTGTGTGTGTGTGTGTGTGTGTGTGTGTGTGTGTGTGTGTGTGCGCGGCTGCGCGCGTTGTGCGCATGTGTCTATATATAATTTAAACTCGTCGATACATTTTTTAATTAAGAAAAATATAATACATATGTGATGATAATAATAAAATGGATAGTGGGGTATACATGACATGATATTCATTTTAGTAAAGAATTATAGTTTGAAATAAGAAAACATTGATTACACATGGCAACCCATAATGAAAATAAAAGTTTCAAAACACATGTGATAAATTTAATGACATGTTGCAACACCAGATGGTGGTGGATGAAAATCATCAGGAAGGGGGATGAACAACAAAATAATATGGTTCAATTGGAAGAGGATCAAGAGGCACCCGCCTGCCCTAAGTAATTTTGGGAAGGAGCCAAAGATATTGTCATTCCCCAATTAAAAGGTTTGGGTCACATAATGTCATAGTAGCTCACCCCCTTGCATATGTAACATTTAAAAAATGGGATAATATAAGTCTTTCTTAATATTGGTAGACTCTATCTCCCTAATAAGGAGGAGGAGATGAGAATAAGTTGTGAGAATTTCTTAGCTAATGTCTATGAGCTAGTGCAAGAGTGTCATATAAGGGCTGGTCAGGGGGAACATGGAATATTTTATAGGAATCACTACTTTGGAGGTTGATTAAATATTTAAAATTCTAAAATTAAAAATCCACCCTCTCTACATGGGCTTAGATTTGAAAATATGTTGAAAAAAATAAAAAAAAACTTTATCATTAACATGCAATTGCATATAAAGATATCTATTATTAAAAATAGATAAATTTATAGACTTTCATAGATAAAAAAATAATACCAACTTTTAGAAAATATTTTAAAAAGGAAATTTATGGATTTTATTGGACACTATCCCCAAATAAGGCCCTTATCTAAGGTCCTCAAAAAAATTGCACAAAATAAAATTTTTGTGAAACAATAAAAAATTACCAAACATTCTCAAATTTTAAATTAGAACAAGGCCCCTCAAATTTCTCTAGATTTGGTTCTGTAGTAAGAACAAGTACCACTAGATCAACCTCCCAAATAAGATCATCCATATCAATCTAAAGATCATGATAAGGTAGAAGAAAAAAAATGAAGGACATTACAAGTAAAAGGCAAAGAAGACATAAAAAGGCAAGAAAGAGAAGAAAGCCTTAATCCAATAACATAACAACAATAAGAAATTATGAATGAAGAGGAAAACAATAAAAAGGCTAAATATGATAAAAAAACAAAATAGGCTGAGTGTAAGTGATAATAAGACATGTTCTATAAGGAGTAACAAAGGAAAAAAGAATGAGAGAAGCAATCAAAAAAAAAATTAACCTAAAAAGATGAGAGACAAAAAAGAAATAAGAAAATAAGCTTCAATATGAAAATGTAAATTCAATTAAAGTAATTTTAGGCTAAGTAAAAAAATTTATAAGTGAAAAAAACTCAAATATTATGATAGCAACAAGGATATATAACAATACAAGTTATAATAGCAAAATCCCAAACAAAACCATCTAAAGCATATGCGTGTTTGGGATCTGCACATGAAGAAGCCTAGGAGGAAGCCTCATAAGATAAAACTAAGTTCAACAAGTCATCATGGATGAATATCCAAACACTATAACTATGGTCAATTACATTCAATATTATAGTTATAAAGATAATGAATTAACCAAAAACATATGTGTATTCTGAAGCATAGTTAGCCCTACCTATTTCATGATAGGAGGTTACCATTGATGCTTTTCAATTGTCATTTAAAATCATATTAAATATGTTATTGATTTATAAATGTATATAAAAAATAAATTGGTTTAGATATAGTATAAAAACACTTAAACTATGTGAATATATTGTTGAGTTTGTTAGGACTTGTTCCAAAGTCTTAACTTTATGTTAGATTTTTGGTAGGAAATAAAGAATTATTGTAAATGGGGCATGCATCTTTTATAAAGACACACCCATAGAATAAACTTGTTTTAATTATTATGTAGTTTTTATGTTTTATGTTTATTAATTAGAATTACTTTACGGGTTGTTTTCCCGTATTTAGTTGGTTATAGGATTAGTTGTTTTTACCGATCATTGGTAAAAACTATATAAATCCATGTTTGCATTGTAAAAGGGTTAACAGAGTAAACGCACCCTTGTGTACTTGATTTCTTGAAATTAATAAAATACTTGTGCACTCGCACTAAGCAGGGACAAGGTTCAATCTATTTTGATTCTAGAGTTATCAGTGGTATCAGAGCATGGTTATTTTGGGAGCACAGTGAGTTCAAAGGAGAAAGGTGAAAAATCAATTCACGTGATATTTTTTGGCATGAAATAAGGTATGCCATATAGTCTTGGTTTAAATATTTTAAAAAATTATTAAATTATTTTAATTTTTCAAATATTATTTATATTTAAACCTATATATTTCCATATACCACAGTCTGATCTTTTTTGATCATTCATACTCCATTTTTCCTCTGTTAAACCTCCTCATTTGGCATAAAAAATGAATTTTAGCATTTCGTGTTATTAAATTCATTGTTTTTTGGCCAAAACTAGATTTGTATGGCCTATTTTCTATTGAGAAACCTTTGAAAGTCTTCATTCATGGCTGCCATTGTGATTCACATTCATTTCAACTCTTTGTAAATCCAAATCATCTGCAAATTGTATTAAACTCCTATTTTTTGCATCCAAATTGAAAATCTGAATTTTTTTTGCATTTGTATGGCCTGTTGTACAGCCTTCCAATGCCCAACTTCATTTTAAACTCTTTCCCTGCATAAAATACTTTGAAAATCTACTAGAACTTAGTTAAAATATGTTTTAGCATGCCTGTACAGATTTATATGGCCTATAGGAAAGAGAGAAGGTGCAGGAAAATCTCCAGCAGTAGCCATGGCATCCCAGGCAAGCATGGCACAATATAAAATTCAAAAGTTTTTTTTTGATGTTTCTAATGTTTTGCTTCAAATATCTGTTGTGGCTGGGTCCCACGGGAGAAGCTGGGAAGTGAACGCTATAAAAAAAAAAGGGAAAAGTAATTTGAATGAATTTACTTACATTCACATGTAATTTTTTTTATTTTCACTCATACACAAAAATCTGGTATAAATAAAAATTTCTGAGTGTAGTGTTCTGCAAATGCTCTTAGAGTAATTGGTTAAGCTTATTTTGTTAAAAGCTTGCAAAGGAGGAGGTCAAGGGTTCAAATCCCTTCTTTTTGGAGAAAGTTCTTTTTGTCTTAGAATATGCTTTTTTTGAAAAATGAATATTTCCTTTTTTTTCAGAATATTGTAAAACACATACTTATTGTATTGTGTTATTTAAATTTTTTGAAAAAGGGCAAAATTTAATCATATTTCTTTTTGAGTTGTTGTGGTGAGATAAGGGTGTAATTGGTGGAATAAGGTTGTAATTTGGCAAAATAAGGGTGTAATCATTGATTTTTGGTGTGGTTAAGTGTAAAACCCATAAAAATTACTTGATTTTTCTTTTACGCTCTACATGGAGGTTAAGTGCAAAACCCCATAGAAGCAGTGTCTTATGCAGTGAGTGTGATATTTTTTTTCATTTATTTTGCATTTTGTTGCACGTTTCTCTACTGCACTTACTTTCATTTCAAAATTCCAAAAATTCAAAATTTGCTTTCAGATGGTGATAGATTAACAATTTCCAATTATTCAGATTGGAAATAATTGATGGAGGCTTCACTAGTGTTTAGTGAGTTATGGGATATTGTTAAGAATGAAAATCCCACATTGCCAACAGAGTAGGCTAAGTTAGATATTTTCAATTTGCATGATTCTAAGGCCTTAGCTCTCATTAAATGTTGTTTTACTCGTGATACGTATGTTCATATTGAAAATTCTCCTCATAGTTACACTGCATGGAAAACATTATCATATTTGTATGATAAGAAACCTAAGCATAAGAAGATAGATATTCATATGTAGTTGTTTAATTTTTCATTAGATGAAGATGGGGATATGGGAGAATATATGTCTAAGTTGAAAAATATAACTATTGAGTACACTAAGGCTGGTTTTGGAAAACTAGATGATGACCTCATAGTTACTGCTACTGTGAAAGGACTACTAGGTTCCTATAGGAATTTTGTTGAAATGTTTCATGTCTCTAACAAGATCACATGCATTACCTTTGATAAGTTGGTTGAGTTGCTCATCTAACATGACCTCTCTCTACCAAAAAAATGTAATAAAACTGAAGAATCCCATGTCTTAGAGTCAAAGCCTAGTTCATCTTCATCTGGGCATCAAAACAATAGAGGAAACAATTATAGAGGAGGTCGAGGTTACAGAGGAGGTAGATATCAAAATAGAGGTAGGGGTCATTCAAATAATCAACAATCTAATCAATCACATTCACATGAAACAAGTGATCAAGGACATGGTCACATTTCATATAGGGGCAGAGGTCGAGCTAGATCAGACATTCAATGTCATCGATGTGGAAAATTTGGTCACATTGCCTCACAATGTAGGATTCCTTTTGATAAAATTCAAAGGCCACAAAAAGCAACCAAAACTAACTCTGCTCAGTATGTTGATCATGACTATGATGAATCTAGTAATGTTGCCCATGAATTTGCATTCACTACTTTGGGGCACATTGATTATATTGAATATGATCCTAGAGATGAGCTCAAAGATGTATGGGTTTTAGACACAGGAGCAACCAAACACAAGACACTTAGGAGAGATTTCTTTTGTTCTTATAAGGAAGCTTCTCTCTCTCTAGTTGCCTTAGCAGATAAGTCTATGCATACACCACTAGGACTTGGTTCTATTCAAATTCTTCTTCCTAATGGGTCTATAAAATACTTGGAGGATGTTTGGCATGTTCCCACATTGAAGAAACACTGACATTCTTTGGTAACTATTCGAAAGAAAGGTTATCAAATTGTGCTTGAAAATGGGCTCATTTACATCAATTCAGTGAAGGATAATTATAAAACAATGTATACAGGATATGAAGATGGAAACTTGGTTAGATTGCATTGTAAAGTGCTTCCTCCCAATATAGAACTTGCAGTAGTTATTGACTCAGGTACATGTACTATGTCTACATAGTGGTTATGGCATCTCCGATATGGACATTTGAATATCCACTCTTTAGTGGATTTGCAGAGATATGGTATAGTGAATGGGTTCCCCACTTTTTGCAAAGATAGTATTCTTTGTGAGTCATGTGTTTTAGACAAACAAAATTGGGAAAAATTTCCTAAATAGTCATCTTGGAGAGCTAACAGATGTTTACAATTTGGTCATAGTGATGTATGTGACATGAAAAAGTCATCCATTGGTGGGTGTAGATATTTTGTCTTGTTTATTGATGACTTTTCTAGGATGACTTAGGTATTCTTTATGAAAAATAAATCTAAAGTTTTTGCTAAGTTTTTTGATTGGTTACACTTAGTTGAAAAAGAAACAGGTTCAAATTTGGCCACTCTTCGTTCAAATAATGGAGGTGAGTATACCTCTAATTAATTTTTAGACTATCGTCGAGAACATGGAATTCATCGACAATATAGTAATGCTTATACTCCACAACAAAATGGAGTATCTGAATGAATGAATAGAACTTTAGAGGGCACAACACATGTCATGTTGCACTATAAACAACTTGATGATAAATTTTGGGCCGAAGCTGTTGGTACTACAGTGTATTTGAGAAACAGGTCCCCCACAGTTGCACTTTTGGGACAAACTCCATATGAGGTATGGTATGAGTTTAAACCCAAAGATAAACACTTGAAAGTGTTTGGATGTGTATGTTTTGCTTTGGTTCCTATTAAACATAGAACTAAGTTGGAACCATGAAGTTGAAAATGCATCTTTCTTGGTTATTTAGAAGATAAAAAGGGGTTTCGTTTGCTTGCATAGGATTTAGGCAAATTCATAGTGAGTCGAGATGTAATATTTGATGAGTTTGGGACCATGAACACTGCAGAGATTGATTCTCAACTTGATAGATTAGAGAGGAAAAATACAAAAAGAGATAAGGGTTTGAATAATGGAGATAACTCTTTGAAGTTATGGTATGAGACTCAAATTCCTTCACTTTCCTCTCCTTCATCTACAAGTTTAGAAGTTGATGACTTAGAAATTGTTGAAAATTCTCTAAGTCCCCCATTGAATAATGCACCTAATGAGAATTCTGGAGTCCCTGATTTGAATAATTTATCTAAGTATCCAAAATGGGCTCAAAGTACTTTTTCTGACTTGACAGTAGATGAAGTTGGTTTAACAGGGCCCAGGAATTCTTGAAAATAGGTGAACTATGCTATGGTTGTTACTAATTCTTCCACTGAGCCATCCACTTTTGAAGAGGCATCTATTGAACATGTTTGGCAATAGGCAATGAAATGTGAGTATGATTCCATACTTAACAATAATACATGGATTTTAGTTGATCCTCCTCCACATGTTAAACCTATTGAATGTAAATGGGTTTATAGGACTAAGTATAAATCAGATGGCTCCATTGATAAACATAAGGCATGACTTGTTGCCAAAGGATATGCACAACAACAAGGTATTGATTATGAGGAAACATTTACACCAACTACCAAATGGCACACTATTCATATGGTACTTGCCTTAGCAACACAAAATGGTTGGAAAGTACATCAGTTGGATGTTAAAAGTGCCTTTTTAAATGGTGATTTATAAGAATAAGTCTATATGAAACAACCTCAGGGTTTTGAACAAGTGGGTGCTGAACACAAAGTGTGTAAATTGACAAAAGCTTTGTATGGGCTCAAACAGGCACCCAGGGCTTGGTATGATAAAATGGATTCATACTTGAAATACATTGGTTTTCATCATAGTGAATCAGATGATACTCTCTATTTTCAAGTGCAGGGTAAGAAAATGGTGATACTAGTTCTCTATGCTGATGACTTGTTTATTACAGGTAATGATGAAAACCATAACAAGTCTATGAAGAAGGAATTAAAAGATGGGTTTGAGATGATAGATCTTGGAATTCTTCACTACTATCTACGCATAGAGGTAACACAGAAAGAACATAGCATTTTTATTTCACAAACTAAGTATATTTCTAAGTTATTAGAGAGGTTTGGCATGAGTGATTTCAAACCTGCTCTCACTCCCATGGAAAGTAACTTGAAATTGTCTAAGGATGATAGCAGTGCCTTTTTTGATGGCACCACACATAGACAATTGGTGGGAGGTTTGATATACTTGATGACTACCAGGGGTGATATTTCATTCTTAGTTGGAATTTTATCTAGGTTTATGCATGAGCCTAGAGAAATTCATTGGCATGCAGCAAAATGAGTACTTTGTTACCTTCAAGGAACGAAAACATATGGCTTTGAATACCACTGCAAAAAGAACTTCAAACTTGTTGGATATTGTGATGCAAATTTTGGTGGATGTGTGGATGACAGAGTGTCAACCACAGGATACACTATGCATATGGGTTCAACTGCCATTGCTTGGTGTTGTAAGAAGTAGGATATAGTTGTAAATTCATCAGCAGAATCATAGTATATTACAGCATGGGATGCTTCTAGAGAAATTGTTTACCTTTGTCATATTCTTGAAGATCTTTAGGTTTCCTAGTTTGCTCCTACACAGTTATACATTGATAATCAGAGTGCAATCAAGATGTCCAGGAATCTAGTGTTTCATGCCAAAACAAAACATATGGATGTAAAATACCATTATCTATGAATGCTGGTGGCAAATAAAACTCTTGATCCAATATATTGCCCAACTGTCGATCAGACAACTGATATCTTCAAAAAACCCCTTGACATAATCAAATTTGAAAAATTCAAAAAAATGCTTGGTATGTGTCCAAAGCCCTGACTTTGGATCATAGGGGGGTTTGTTAGGACTTGTTCCAAAGTCTTAACGTTAGGTTATATTTTTGGTAGGAAATAAAGAATTATTTTGAATGGGGAATGCATCTTTTATAAAGACTCCCCCATAAAATAAACTTACTTGTTTTAATTCTTAGGTAGTTTTTATGTTTTATGCTTATTAATTAGAATTACTTTACGGGTTATTTTCCTGTATTTAGTTGGTTATAGGATTAGTTGTTTTTATCGGTCATTGGTAAAAACTATATAAATCCATGTTTTCATTGTAATAGGGTTAATGGATAAAAATCACCCTTATGTACTTGATTTCTTGAAATTAATAAAATACTTGTGCACTTGCACTAAGCGGGGACAACGTTCAATCTATTTTGATTCTGGAGTTATCAGAGTTGTAAGAATGACTTGCCAAAGAATATAAATTGAATGACGGCACATGTCTGGCACTAGCTTTATGGATTTCTAAGGTACCGAGACATGTAAAAAGAGAATAATTTAATTAATTCCTTCACAAGGTTAACTATGGATTGGACTGAATCACAATACATGTATGATATCAAATCCAAACTCTACCATTTGCACACCAAAACATACACTGTCATTGAGTTTCTACAAGAGCACAATAAATTTATAGACACCAATATGAATGAAGCTACATAACTCTCTAGAAAAAGAAATTATTGGAAGGACTAGCTATAAGATTCATGAAATGATATTACACCGTATATTTCTAAATAAGTCAAATCCAAGGATGTGATGAAAAGCTAGACATGACTAACTATAATCGACAATGCCTTACATAAGTATGCCATAATGAGAGATAATGTAAAGGCCAAAATGCAATCTTGGGAGTTGGAGATATTGTGAAACATATTTAAATTAATTAAAATGTAAAATATTGTTAATTGAATGTAAAAAATAATTTAAAACATCTAGTATAAGGTCACATAATGTAGGATAATTATTTTACTTATTATTGATGATGACATCTAAATAATCATGCAAAGCCAAGCTCTCCTTTTCATATTATTTGTCACATGGTAAAGAACCTCTTCATCGATTTGAAAAATTACAAATAAAAATTAAAAAATATTGATAGCTCTATATAAGATATCCCATATAAACCTCAACACATTCCATCATCTTAGCTTATATAGATACTCCATGTGAAGAATGCTTCTCAAGTAACATAGCCTTCCTATCAACAATCATTTTATTTAGCATCCCATTTTGTATCATCACTTGTAACTTATTTATAAATTTATTATCCAAATCAGGTTTAACCTTACTTAGCTTCAAAGACTATACCTCCTCCATCATAGTGAGGTATGAAGCCTTATAAATTTGTTTAAATTTTAAATGTGGAAATTCTTGCAGGAAAGAAGCTTTGTAAGTGGGGTCATGATGGTTGAAAACCCATGAAGGGTAGAATATTTATTATGAAAACTAATTAAAAACTTTAAAATGGTGGTACATTGGTACACTACTTAGTTAAAAACCCAAAAACGGGGCTAAGAAGTGTGCAAGAGGTGAAAACCAATGACAACCACCAAAACTATGACCATTACTTCTTGATCAACTCAGTAACTTAGGATAAAGAAATTAAAGAAGAGAAAACTAGTGGTACTCCATTAACATCTTTATTTCTGGTTGAGACATTCTTTAAGTCTAAGAAAGTGCTAGTAGTAATATATGAAAGATAAGTCACTTGAATATTTTTTTAATATAAGTATGTGATAGGTGTATGACATAGTGTTTTTGGTATAAATTATGGCCTTGTTTAAGACATGCAATTGCATGGAATTCAAATGTCCCATTTTATTATAAATATGAAATAGTATTGAAATCAAGATTCATAGTTTCTTTGTAGCATCATATATACTCCATTTGTAAAATAAATAGTAGAAATGTAATGTAATAAAGGTCAATATATGTTAATACTTGATATAGTAATCGATTTTAATGTTATTCCACAAATACATAAATCTTATTAAAATTATCTTCCACTTCATTTTGAATTGATGTATTATTTATTACTATTTATATAATAAATCTTTAAGGATATAATGTTAAAAGGGCATTTGTGTGAATTGACCATGGAAATATTGGATGTGTTTAACTATAATTGTCTATAGCCACTATAAATTTTTAGTGTTCGATTGCATCTTTAACATAATATAAAAATATCATATCATGATGAGAGATTGTAGGGACCACTGCTAACATGTACAATATGAGTAGAGTGAAATCATCTTGTATGTATTAGTATATCAACTACAGTAGTCAATCATACTATAATTATTTTATCTATTTTATAAACTAATTTATTTTGTAATGGTGTGTGGTATACTACTTTTTGGATGTGATTTTAATACCAATCTAATTTTTTATAAGTATTTTTATTGCTTTATTTAATTTGGAACATGAAAATGATGAGTATTTAGAGATATTTTACAACATAACTTTTTGATTTATAAAAATAACTTGTGGATATGAAATATAATTAATCTATTAGTTCATTTTATACTTTTTTATTGAATATTAAATGTCATAATTATTTTTATATTTAATTTCACAAATGATAATGGAGGATCAACCACATTACAACCATATTCTATAATGACACTACAAATGTATAAAGAATATAAATTCATTTGTTATTGTAGTTAATTATATGATAGTACACATAAGTTTATGATTAAGAATCAAGGTTTTTTATAAATTGGAATTGAGGTTGAATTCATTCAATTTCATGTTTTTGGTTTGAGAATTCGTTGGGAATGGAGAGTACTCGTCTTCCATATTGAAGCCCTAGGATGAAGGGGAAATAATAGGGATGCTGAAAATAATATTTTATGCTAGTTTTATTTTAATCATATAAAATTACATAATATTCCTTTTTTTGTTTATGAATTTAGTGAAAATATATTTTTTTAGTCTTACACTTCCAATTCTTAGTCAAAGGGAAACATAAAAAGTACAACAAAAATATTTTTCTATTCAGTTTAGTATTATTCATTTTAAAATGCATAGTTGACAATGTGTTTTAAAATTGGAGATACTTATTGATTGCATGATTAATGAGGGATGTAAATCAATTCAAAATAACATGGTTGATTTAAAATTCACTAAGGAGAAGTTATAAATCCACAAATGTACATTATTGAATGTTTTTAATGGTTTTAATCATCAAAAAACCCAAATTTGATTACTTTTTATGAAATTGTAGCAACTTCTTGATACTATGTTTGACATGGGATATCAATAAATTGATGAAAAAGTGTTAAAAAATATATTAAGTAATAAGTAAAAATATCTAATTTCCTATATTATTTTTAAAAAAAGGTTCCTACTATATGGAGTCTTGATATGATAGAATGAGGTAGTTTTATGCAATAAAAAATACAATATAGTCAAAGACATGGTGTGAGACCAATTATTTTATTGTGATAGAAGTGTAAATATTTTTTTAGTGATGGTAGAATATTTTGGTCTATAAAATAGATTAGCTAGCATTAGGTAGAGGAGTATAAGATTCCACACATAGAGCAAAGAAAACTTGTACCAAAAAGATTAAGTTATTGGAGAGATAATAAGATATCCATCTCAAAATAAAAATACATTGAGAATGTTACAAAATACACTCACACATACTATCTCAACAAACTATAATAACATATCAAGAGAGTACATCATATATTGTGGATTCAAGTGGATAATATCACTCACCCTAATCTCCATTGTGATGCAGGCAAAGAAACAATACATGAAATGATTAATACCTTTAATTTTTATGAGATTAGAGAGGAAATAATACAAAATTATTTTTATGGGATGAATTTATGTGAGGTACATGATTTTTTTTTAAATTTTATTTTCAAAGGTCAGGTATGAATTTCTTTCCTTACATGAATTATTTCTAACATTAAGTGAAATTTGTTTATGGAGGCTATTGCTGCAAATTAAATTGTTTTTTTAATTTGTATGCTAGTTTTTTTTTGTGACATTGGTGTTTCCATTATTGATGATTATGTTAGTGTTTATGTTGTTGTGAATTTGATTCCTATTTTAGCATTATGATGCTAAAAATGAGGCCAAATTTTTATAGGCCATAAATTTTGATTCATAGCTCTATTTGAACTCTCTTTCATACCCAAATAACCATATCAAAATTTAAATGCAACCATAACCCTCACTATCTAGTTACAACATTTTTGATATTATTTTTGTATTTTTATATTTTTAAAAATTATATTTTTTTGTAACTGATGATAACTTTAGTTGAAATTTTTATGATAGGTTTGTTTTAGTATTTAGCTTATTTATGGAGTTTTTAGAGATGCGGATGTTTACATGAAAATATTAATAAAAATAGTAGATTGATTTTTTAGATTTTAGGGGTTTTAAATTTTTTGTGTCAACTTAAATTATGAGTTGACACTTTTTTATACATGGTTTTTTAATATTTAAACTATTAAATATGAATCAATACATGAAATATTATTTTATTATTTTGACCTATTGGTATTTTTTATCTTGATAGTATTTTTTATTATTATTTGGTATTAGATCAATTTTGAATCATGGAGGTGTAAGAGATGGTGAGAGGATGATGAAGAATAACTCAAATGAACTAAAATATATAGTAGATATAGAGGCATGTATAATAATTAATCAATATTATTTGGAATCAAGGATAAAAGAGAGTAGAATATGATATAGAGGATGTCGTAGATCATGAAGAATAAATTATACACAAGGAGGAGCAATAAGAATAACTTCCATCAATAGCAGAGATCATGTTTAGAGATTTAGAAGGAATGAAAGGATCAAAATTGACATTCTAGATTATGGAGAAAGTTTAAAATAGGAGGAATTGATAGATTGGATGAATAGTGTGGATATGATTTTAAATGGAGAACTATGAGAAAAGACAAGATAGAAAAGTTTGCATGAATGACATTAAAGGGTCATGCAATGATTTGGTGTAATAACTTGTAGAAATAAATATAGATAAAATGTAAAGATAAGATCATCTCATGGAAAAATATGGAGGAGAAGCTAAGGGAGAATTTCTTCCTATGTATTATGAAAAAGCCATATACATAAAATTCTAAAATTTGAGGTAAAAGGTTCACAATATACATGAGTATATATATGAGTATTACAAGCTTTCATTATGATTGGATCAAGATAAAATATAAGAACAAATGGCCACAAGTTATGTAAATGGTTTGAAGTTTTCTATCGAATATGAATTAAGCATGGATATTATACTTTACATGAAGGAATTTTATCAATTAACTTTGAATTCAGAACAAAAATAAAATAGATAAAATTTCAAAACAACATCTATTTGGCCAAGAAGAGGACAATCCCTTCTAATAAGTGGATGAGATGGATTTAATACAAGTAAAAGTGGGTTTAATACCACTAGAGGATAATTATCACATTGTGGAAAAAGACAAGAAGATAATATACAAGGTCATCAATACCATCAAAGAGGAAGAGGATTTAAAAGAGTACAAATTTATGGTGGTGGTATAGGATGGTTTCTAAACCAACATAGATATTATATTTGTTACAAATGTGGAGAAAAAATACATAGAGTTTTTTAGTGTTGGCACTACCAAGATCAAAAAAGGAGGCAAGAGGATCACCCAAGAGTTAATTTAGTTGAGGCTAAGGTAGAAAATAAAAATAATAAAGTTATAATAGAAGATATTTGAGAAAACCTCATGATGATAAGAAAAGTAATTTCTCCAAGGAAAGAACATGTGTAGAATAAATAAGGTTTTGATGCATGGGTCCTAATAAATATCTTTTTTAAAAAATGTACTTCATGAAGTGACATATGCAAAGTAATTATAGATGGTGGTAGTTGTGAAAATATAGTTTCTAAGAACATGACTAAGAAATTAGGTTTGTAGTTTGAAATTCATCCTTATCCTTATTGGATTTTATGGTTTAATAAATGGAATAAAGTTACAGTAGATAAAAGGTGCTTAATAAATTTATTTTTAGTTAAAAATTACAAGGATGAAATATGGTGTGATGTTATACCAATGGATGCATGCCATGTGTTATTGGGAAGGCCATGGTATTTTTATAGAAAAGAAATTCATGGTGGAGAAAAAACACATATAGTTTATAGAAAGGAAGTGTTAAGGTAGTTTTTTTACCTATTAAATAATAAGGGCTTGATAATTACAAATTAATTTATCAAAAATATGAAGATGACAGGGTATTGTTATACATTAGTAGCGAATAAAAAGGCACAAAAGTTATGCAAATAGCATCATAAGTAGTGTTAAAATAATATGTAAGTTTTATACCTAATGAGTTACCAGATGGTTTAGCACCAAAGAGAGATATTCAAAATCATATTGATTTAATTGCAGGATCAAATCTACCCAATCAAGAAACTTATAGGATGAGTCAAGTTAAACATGCAAAATTGAATAAACATGTTACTAAATTGGAGAATAAGGGTGTAGTGAGGGAGAACATGAGTCCTTTTGAAAAACCAAAATTTATAAATCCAAATAAATATGGATGGTAGAGGATGTCTGTGAAAATTACACAATAAATAAAATTATACTCAAATATAAGATTCTTATACCTTGTCTAGATGATATGATGGATGTATTTGTAGGAGAAAAATATTTTACCTAGATTAATCTAAGGAATGGATACTATAATATTTACATTCATGAAGGAGATGAATGAAAAATAACATTCATCAATAGAGAAGGTTTATATCAGTGGATCATGATTCCATTAAAATTATCTAAAGTACCCAAAACATTTATGAGGGTGATGAGCAAAGTGCTATGAGAATGTAGTGGTAATTTTGTGGTGGTTTATTTTGATGATATTTTGATACATGGTAAGACTAAATAATAGAAATTATAGGATTTGAGAATGCTATTGTAGCTTTTAATAAAGGAAAAAATCTATGCAAATTTTAATAAGTATAGGTTTATGAAAAATAATTTGGTTTTTTTTGAAATTAGTAGTTTCAATAGATGGTGTAAGAATGAATAATAAAAATTTAAAGGAATTTTTTTAGTGTCCTATTCCAAAGAGAATCATATAGGTAAGAAAATTCCATGGTTTAAAATTTGTTTTATAGAAATTTCATTAAGAATTTTAGTAGTCCTTTTTTACTAATAAAAAATTGTATGAGAGGAAAGTAAGTTGCATGGACAAGACTAGCCACAAAAAACTTTGAGTTTTTAATGAAAAATATTAATAAAAGCCTATTATGGCATTACCATATTTTATAAAAGTGTTTAGGATTGATTGTGATGCTTCATTTATCAGAATTGGTGTTGTGTTAAGTCAAGAAGGAAAGCCAATAAAATATTTCAAAGAAAAATTGAATGAGGTAAGAACAAAGTAATCTACATATGATGTTGAATTTTATGCCATTATAAAACAATTAAGACATTGGAGGCATTACCTAGTGTCTAAGTATTTTATAGTATTTAATGATCATGAGGCTTAGAAGAATGTGAACACTCAAAAGAAGTTAAATAATAGACATTCAAAATTGGTGTCTTTATTTTAGGGTTATAATTTTATGTTGAATCATAAATTAGGTAGATTATGCTTTGAGCAGGTGAGTGGGGTTGAAAACTAATATGGTGAGTGAATCAGATCGATTTGAAATTATTGAATATATGATACTAATCCAGATTTTGGCAATATAATCAAGCAATGCATGAATCTATTGATAGGTGAGATGATTAATGTTTATGATGAATATCTTATGCAATATGGTTTTATATTAAAATGAAAAAAATTATGTATTACAATTGGGTCTCTAAAAAACAATATTATCATAAAATTTTGCAATGGTGGTTTCGCTAGACATTTTTATAAGACAAAGACAATAGCTTTGGTGGAGGATAAGCATTTTAATCCAAATATGAAGAGAGATGTGACAAGATATGTTTCAAGGTGCATAATATGTTAGGTGGAAATAGGTCATGCATAAAATATAGGGTCTTACATGCCATTACTAATTTCAAGAGGTCCATAGATAGATTTGAGTATGGATTTTGTGTTGGGATTACCCAACACATAGAGAGGTAATGATGAAATTCTTGTTTTTGTAGATAGGTTGTCTAAGATGGTTCATTTTATTTCATGTAGGAAAAAAATGATGGCACTATCTTAATTTATAATATGGGAAGATGAGAACCAAGCTATAATTTAGTAGTATGTACCACATAAAAATAGATTGATAAAAAAAAGTTGTAAACACAATATTGGGAAATTTGTTTATATGCATATGTTGGAATCAAAATTATTGAGAGGGGGGGGGGGAGGGTTAAATCAATCTTCAAAAAAAATGAATCAATTACATCCACTTGTCTAGGAACTAATAAAGTAACATACTGATCTATCAATGCATTAGTAACCAATCACATGAGTGTGAAACAAGATAACACATCACATATGTCTAAATACCTCATGGGGATAAAACACACTGAAACAAAGATTGTAAAAATTATTATATAATATAATGTATCAAATTTATTTGAGTACCAACCCAAAATTTATCATGTACCCACTTAACTTTAGCAAGTATCTACCTGCTAGGAGGCTAAAACCCCTTATGACTATGCACCAACTCAGTCAAAGGACACTTATACAAGCACTAACATGAAATTAATATCCAACTCCATCTTGACCAAGCACCAACTCAATCAAGATAAAATCCTACAAGCACCAACTTGCATGGAATCTTCAACTCCCTCTTTAACCAAGCACCATCTCAATCAATCACACTTGTTTATTCCACTCTTCCACTCAAATATTTATCTAATATATCCAATATCATACATAAATAAAAAATATCTTATGAAACTATTATATCCACTAAATTATCAATGATCACTCCTTCAACTCTACTCCACCTGATCTCTCTCCAAATTACCTCTAGGCTTCTTCGCTCAATTGACCCTCTTCAAGACTGAATAGGTCATGTGTCCTTGATCTTCATCTATATAATACCTATATGATCATGAATAAATGATTATATACTATATCCTTAGGGTTTAAAACATATTACAAAAAATTATTAGGCTCATTTATTTATCAATTCATTCTCTTACTCTTTGCTTACTCAAATCTTCCTAAAACTACCTTGTATGTATATCATTCTTTGTTCATATACCACTTATTCAGGAACACACCATTAAATTATTAGGTCATAAATATAATAGGAATTATTAAATATAATAAAATTATTAAAATGACCTAAGTCCCTTTTGGTCTGTCAAAACTCTATTATACCTCATTTCACTTTTAGGTCTCATGGAGATCTAATTGCATTAGACCTTCTTATCAACGTGTTACCATTTGATCCCTTGGAAAGAATTACACATACATATACATAAATAGTTTTTTTTTTATAAAAAATTAAATATACCTTATCCAACATCCTATAATATTTATAACACATTTTAGATTCAACTCCTTAATGAAACCCTTCAATAGTACTTAGTCTTATTAGGACTGTGTACACCAAAAAGTTTGTCTTTCATCATTAAAGCTCAAACACACTTAAGACACTAAAACATGATAAAAAAATGCATATATAGAATATAAAAATCCTTAGGGTTATTAAAAATTTGATTACACACTTCTACTTAGAGCTTAAGACTTGAAAATAATCTCTGCAACTTATTCAGAACTATCACTTTTCCTAAAAAACCAATCATGGTGGCTATGAACTCAAAAAACCATGTAGACACTTTCAAAGAATAATTATTAATTAAAAATATTATATGAAATATTTATAACATCCTTAAACACAAAATTCATATGGTCTACGAGCAAAATATTGGTCTTTTAGACCAATCTCATGACCTTATATCTCATAGCCCAACTTGAACTAGACATGTCATTTTGTGAACAAATTTTCACCATATTCACTAATATACAAAAATTATTTCATGCATAGACATAAGTAAAAATTCTAGAAAAACATTTCCATGTAATAGTTTTCATCACTCTATCATGAAAACACATTCCAATTCATCTTCTCATTATTGCCTAGGTTTTTTACTTTTTACACCATTAGGCCTATTAGCAACTGGCTAACTTGGATGATTAGTTTATAAAAATTAAAGCATGAAACCTATCTATAAACCTTCATGTACTTATCTTATGCATATCTATCTCATTCTTCCATCCATTTTCTATTCTTAACCAATGCAACTTTTGATTGCCACAGTAAATTCTTCACAAATAATCTTGTATTTGCACATTTTCTCTCTCAACTGATTAACCACCAGCACTTGGAGGTCCTTTGGGAGAGTTTAATAAATAATTAAATAGTTTTTATAGTATTTTTAGAAAATTATGGGATGTTTTGAAAAAAAAACCACATTTGGACCTTATTAGGGTTTTAGGGAGGTTAACACATCTTTTGGTGTTAATGATTGTTCATAAAGGACTACTCATTAAATCCAAAACCAATGCTTGGAGATATTATCTAGGACCCTTACCCATATATCATTAATATACTATGTTTCCATTTAGAGTTTACACATGCCAATGAACACCTATAGTGCCTCTTGGGTCATGAGACCTATTCTATGAATTTGAAAATAGTGTTTCTTGAAATTCACTTCAAAACATGGCCTCAAACTTTCTAAACATGCTTAAAAAAACATATCATACCTCTTTCAATTTTCACATATGCAAACTTGCTTTGAAAATTTATATTCATTCTTCATTAGGCCAAAAAGGGTCTCGGAGTGGTCTAGGTGTAGACTTCATCAGAAGGTTTTACCCTTATAGGCTCATATTAGCAATATTATGGGTGATTATATACTTTATTCTCATGATCACACAACCTATGACATTCCTAAGTTCACTAACCTCATCATGCCACCATCTCATACCTTCACCATGATATGACTAGGCTCAAGCTTCTAATGTACTTCACACCTTGACTTGTTCCTTCTATGTCATGACATCAAAAAGTTAACAAACAAGCAATCATAAAATATTAGTTACCTTAAAATTATATCTTGCCTTAAAATTCTCTCTTGACTTCAAATGCATCTTATCATATGGCTTACCCTGAAATTCTTCATGTCATGACTATCACACACTATGCACACATTAGTTATCTTCAAACATCTTCCATGATCCATTCCTTCCATGCTCAAATTACTCATGAAAATTCACATCAATTCAACACTCTTATGTACCTTGACATATCACATACTTCCATCTATCCTTAGTCACCTCTGACATCAACCATGACAATACAATAGTAATATGATACATCTTTGACATAAATGACAAAAACATTCCAATAAACTCCCACTTTGGCATTGATGGAAAACATACTTAAAAAATGAAGTCATTTTATAATGTCAATTTTCGCATCGTCTCATTATCCCCCTTTTAACAGAAATGACAAAGGGTCTTCTACAAACTACCATCTGATCCTTAGACCTAAACATAAACAAGACAAAGCTATAAATATCCCCTTATCTCCATGCATACATTCTCATCACTATTCACATGCTTTTTGAGGTAATAAACCACCTTATTGTCTCCCCTTAATCATTTATTTTCCTTAATGACTATTAGGGGTAAGAATTACACCTATTTCCTATGTTAGATGTTCAAAAGTTGTCCAATAATTTGTTCACTTGCATGCTCTCTCAAGAAATGATACCTGATGTGAATATGCTTAGTCCTTGAGTGAATAATAGGGTTATTTGAGATGATTATAGCACATGTGTTATCAAATATATAGGGATAGGACCATCATACTCCACCTTATAGTATTTTAATTTTTCTATCATCCATAGTAATTGAGTGCAACATGAAGATGTTAAAATGTATTCAAACTCACAAGTAGATAATGGCATAAATGGTTACTTCTTTCTTATCCATGAAAATAGTCACTCACCTAAGAAGAAAGCTCCTCCACTAGTACTCTTCCTATCATCTAGACTCCCTACCTATTTTTCATCTATATAGGCTATCAAATTGAACTCCTTGGTCCTTGGATACCAAAACCCAAACTCCATAGTCCAGTTGAGATACCTGAGTATCCTTTTGTTTGCTTGTAAATGATTTTACTTTTGATCTACTTGAAACCTTCCCACAAGACCTAATACTTGCATGATGTCAAGTCTAGAGGCAATGATGTCTATTAAACATCATATCATTGACCTCTATGATTTATGATAAACCTTTGGAGACTGATCTACCTTGTTCAAATTACATCTTGTGATCATATGTTTAATAACTACCTTGCAATATTCCATCTCAAACTTATTCAACATCTCTCTTACGTACTTGGATTATGAAATGAATATACCCTTTTTATATTGAGTGATTTCCAACCCAATAAATAATTATATTTCTCCTATTATGGACATCTCAAAGTCTTTCTTCATCACCTCTCCAAAGTCCTTGGTCATGTTCTCATTGTTTCCACCAAATATGATGTCACCCACAAGATAACTATAATCAATTGATGGTCATATTTTGTCTTTATGCACATATTACTATTTGCAACTCCACTTTTGAATCCTTGGTCCAATATATACTTATCTAATTTGGCATACCAAGCTCTAGGAGATTTATTTAGACCATAAAGAGTCTTTTTAAAAATATGAACATAGTCTTTATTACTTGATAGTAAGAAATACTTAAATTTCTCTATGTATACCTCTTCTTCCAAGTTTCTATTTAAAAAGGTACATTTGACATCTGTCTGGTACACCTTGAATCATTTGAATCTTACATATACTAGAAACACTATAATGGATTCTAATCTTAGTACTACTAAAAAGGTCTCCTCAAAGTCTACCCCTTCAACTTATGCATATCCAATGCATACCAATTTATCCTTTTTCTTAGAGACTTATCCATCTTCATTCAACTTATTTTTAAACACCCACTTTATGCCAATGACATTCATATCATTAGGCCTAGGAGCTAGTTCCCAAGTCTCATACTTATCTATTTGGTCTAATTCCTCATTCATATCACCTATCCAAAAATTGTCTCTAATTGCTTGTACAAGGTTCTTAGGTTCAATATTAGACAATAGAGAAACATTATCTTGGTTTAGGTTACTTACCAGTCTTATATATGTTTGCATACCTACATCCTTATTACCAATGATTTATGATTCAGGATGATATCTTTGAATCTATCTTGAGGGACCTTTTGAGTCTTGTCTTTCCTCAAATTTTTCTTGTTTATCATCAACCTCTATTTTTTATTCTTCATTATTGAAGTCCAAATTCTCTAAAATATCCTTTGACTATGATTATGATTTCCTTGTCTCATCCATGTTTGCATTGGTGCTTTATAATATCTTTTGTGACCTCTTGTTATAGCATATATAGGCTAATCTTACTAATGAGTATCCCAATAATATACCTTCATCAAACCTATAATCGAACTTACCTAAGTCTTCCTCATCTCTTTTCATGAAACATTTTCTCCCAAACACTCTAAAGTTTTACACATTAACAGGTTTGACTTTCCATAGTTCATAAAGAATTTCATTTCCATTAGTCCTTATTTGTCCTCTATTCAAAATGTAGACTACAGTACTTACTACCTCTCTCTAGTATCTATCAAATAATCAAGACTCATTTAAAACTATTCTTGACATCTCTTGAACTATCTAGTTCTTTCTTTCCACTTCACCATTTTGGTGAGGTGTCCTAGCTACTAAGAATTGTCTCCTTATCCCATAGAAATAGAAAAAGTCATCAAACTCATTAGACCAAAAATCTCCTCTATAAAATATTAGTCATGTGATCTTCCCATTATTCTCATTCTAAAAAAGATCCTTGTATGCTTTGAACTTATTAAGATATTCTAACTTTTATTTCATGAATACTACCTAAGTCATTCTTGTGTAGTCATCTATGAGTAACATGAATTATTTATCTCCTTGAACTCTTTGGATTCTTATAGGGACATAAAGATCAGTGTGTATTAACTCTAAAGGTCTTTGAGTAGATTACTCTTTAAACTTAAACCTTTTTCTAGTGTACTTACCATGTTGGCATGCCTTACAAAGTATTTTTGTAGGTTTGGTTCTCTTAGGCATGTTCTTTAGAGACTTCTTAGTGCTTATATTGACTATATTGTCAAATTTTAGGTGACCTAACATTCTGTGCCATAGCCAAATTTCATCCATCTTGATCATAAATCATCTCTCCTTCTTGATCTCATTAAATACATATAAATTATTCTCAATCCCCTTAGTATTGATAAGTAGCCTTCCTTATTTGAATCTCCTTATCTCACATCCTTTGTCATTAAAGGTTAGTGTGTGTATTTGGTTCCAAATTTGAATTACACTAAGTATGTTATGTTTCAAACCTTCCATATATAACACATTATATGTCTTGGTCTTTTCATTATCAAAAATCAAGACCCTTTCAAACTATATTGGTAGTTGTGTTGTATCTAAGTCTCATTATTCCTGCAACATTCATATTCAATGAGATGAACTTGTTTTTGTATCCTATCATGTGGCCGGAGAAACCACTATCTATATACCATTTCATGCCTTCATATTTAATATGAAAGGTAGTATAACCTAGCATAGATTCCTATTTTTTAGTCTTATACTCCTCCATATCAAATAATCCATCTTAACTATTGGGCTCAATATGACCAATACTAACTTTTTTTGCCTTCCATACTAATTTTTGACCTTTATAATTCTCTCTAGGAGATCCATATACCTTGTTAAGTCTTGAGATTATTCTAACTCTATTATCATATAATCTTGCAATATGTCCCACATTATGAAAACTTTAGTAACCAATATTAATATATTTATCTCTTGACTGATCACTCCTTTTCCCATAGTCCCATGATAATGCATCCCTCATTGCATAGGTTTCCTAATTGGTATCTTCATGTTAAATTTCATGTTGGTACTCTTGACTTGTTATGAATTCTCATTCTCTTTCTCAAACTTTCCCATCTTGTCCATCAGTTGCTAATGCTCAACCTTTAAGGAATCTAGCATTGTCTTTAACTTATCATACTCATCTTCCTTTGATCTAAACTTTGTATTAACACCTTCTAAATGAATCTTGAGATCCTTGATGATCTTCTTATCCATTTTAGCTTCTTTAACCATGTCAATACTAAAGGTACATATATGTTCCTTAAGATCCTGACCATAGATCTCGACTAATGAATCCACTTATTTTTATGCTTCAAATCATATAGGTCAATTATGAGCTTAACTTCAAGGTCTACTTCAGATTCTCCTTCTTCACTATCATATTAGACTTCTGCATCATACATGTTGTCTTGTTATTTATCACTAGACATCTTGTGCTTCTTAGAATCACCTTCAAGATGTTAGGATTAATTCAAAAGACCATGTTGTGATACCATTTGTTGGAAGAAAAATTATTGAGATGGGGATGCATGAATCAGTCTTCAAAAAAATTTAATTAATTACATTGACTCATCTATGAACTAAGACATCAACATAATGACATAAAAATGCATTAAGAACCAATCAAATGAACATGAAATAAGATAACACACCATATATGTGGGAAATACTCATGGGGGATAAACCCCACTCAAAAAAATCTTAGAGAAACTATCATATAATACATCGGTTCAAATTTAGTTGAGCAGAAACCCAACATGGAATATCAACCCTATATTTCTCAAGCCCCACTTAGCTTTAGTAAGTACATACTTGCTAAGAGGCTATAACCCCCTATGACTAAGCACCAACTCAATCAAAGGAAAATTATATAAGTACCAACCTAAAATAATTATCTAAATCCATCTCAACCAAGAACCAAATCAATCAAAACCAAGTTATGTAAGCACTAACCTACAAGGAAGCTTCAACTCCCTCTTTCACCAAACACTAACTCAGCCAGTCACACTAATTTACTCTTCTCTTCTACTCATCTCTCTATTTAGTCAATTTACTATCATACATCAAGAAAACATATGATGAAACTCTAATATTCTCTTAATAATCAATTATCACTCCAACTTTTATCCACCTGATCTCTCTCAAAATTGCCTCTAGGCTTCTTTACTCAACTAACCCTCTTCAAGACTAAATAGGTCATGTGCCATTTATCTTCAAATGAAAAATACATATATGATCATAATGAAATGATCATATTTTCTCACCTTAGGGTTTACAACATGTTACCCAACCTCCTTAGGCTCATTGATTTATCAGTTTATTATCTTACTCTTTGCTTACTCAAATAGGCCTAAAACTACCTTGTATATATACCATTCCTTGTTCATATACCACTTAGTCAGGCACACACCCTTAAAATATTAGTTCATATATATAATAGGTCTTAGGACATATCATAAAATGGATTAAAATTAATTTTGATTCCTTTTTAGTTTGTCATAACTCTATTAGACCTTATTTCACTTTTAGGTCTCATGGAGACCTAAATGCAATAGGCCTTCTTATCAACACATTACCATTTGATCCCTTGGAAATAATTACACCTATATATACATCCATATAATTTTAATCAACACTAAAATATACATTATCCAAAATCCTCTTAAATTCATAACACATTTTAGGTTCAACTCCTTCATGAAACCCTTTAATAGTACTCAATCCTATTAGGCTTGTGGACACCAAAAATTATGCCTTTTAATACTAAGTCTAAAACACACTTAAGTCCCTCAAAAATGATCCAATAATGCATATAAAAAATATAAATGACCTCAGTGTCATTACCAAAAGTATTAGACACTTGCACTCAGAGATTAAGACATCAAAATCATCTTTGCAACTTACTCAAAACTATCAACTTTCCTCAAACACTAACCATGGTGACTTTTAACTCAAAAAATTATGTAGAAATTTGTAAATACTATTTATGAATTCAAAATATTATATTAAATACAAATAAAATCCTCAAAACGCATATGGTATAATATAAAAATATTAGTCTTTCAAACCAATCTCATGACCTTATATCTTATAGACCAAACTCAACCAAACAAGTCATTTCATGAATCAATTTTCATCATAATCACTAACCTAAAAAAATTATTAAAATAATATACATGAATTAAAAGACATAAATAATATCTCCATGAACTTTTTTTCATCATTGTATCATGAAAACACATTCTAATTCATCTTCTCACTGCTGCCTGGGTTTTACATTGTTCACACCATTATGCCTATTAACGATTAGATAACTTGGATGACCAGTTTATTACACATTAAGGGTGAAAAATATTTATAAACCTTTATGTAAATATATAATGATTATATATCTCCTTTTTTTATCCATTTTATTTTCTTGACCAATGCAACTTTTTACTGCTACAACAAATTCTTCATAAATAAGCCTATATCTGTATATTTTTTCTCATCTTACTAACCACCATAACCTATAGGTACTTGGGATAAAATAATGAATGATAAAATGGTTTTTATATTAATTTGAGACCATTATAGGATATTTTTAACAATATCTTTCACATTGGGTCCTTATTGGGGTTTTACAGAGGTTTAACACATGTTTTAGTGTTAATGAATGTTCATAAATGACTACCCATTAAATATAAAAAAAATATCTGATATATTAATTAGGAAAATTAAAAATATCTCATTAATATATAAAGTTCCCATGCATAGGTTAAATATGACAAATAACACTTAAAAGTGCCTCTTGGGTCTTGAGACCTCATATTGTGAAGTTGAGAAGGCCTAAAATAGTGTTTCTTACAGTTCCATTCAAACCATGGCCTAAATTTTTTTGAATTTTTTTAAAAAAAATATCATACCTTTTTCCATGCTCACATATGAAAACTTACCTTGAAAACTGATCTCGATGCCTCATTAGTCCAAGCAAGGTCTAGGAGTGATCAAGGTGCATACTTAATATGAAGGTTCTACCCCTATAGGCTAATCTTGAGACTCCTATGGATGAATCTAAAGCTTATTATCATGATCACAAAACCTCCCACATTCCTATGATCAATTAACTCATCATTCCACCATATCATACCTTCACCATGCTATGACTAAGCTTACATTTCTAATGCACTTGACATGTTGACCTGTTCCTTCCATGTCATGACCTCAAAAAAAAAGCAATAATAAGACATTATCTACCTTGAAATTATTTATTGAATTAAAATGACCTCAAAAAAAAAGCAATAATAAGACATTATCTACCTTGAAATTATTTATTGAATTAAAATTATCTCTTTCCTTTAAATTATCTCTTACCTTAAAATTAATCCTGTAATATAGCGTACCCTGTAACTCTTCGTGTCATGACTATGCCACACTATACACACATTAGTTATCTTCAAACATCTTCTATGATTTTTAACTTTCATGCTCACATTAGTCATGAAAATTACAATAAATGAAACACTCTTATGTACTTGACAATAACATATTGACATATGTCACTAGCCACCTCTAACATCAACCTTTATGATACAATATTGACATGATACATCTTTGACTTTAATGACAACAACATGCCAATAACATATTTAGAGAGAAGACCAAGAAATGGGACTTGGATTTATCACAAGATACATTTTTATATAATATTTTAGTGAATATATTAATAATAAAATCAAAATTTTAATTTATTTATGGGAGAAATCCATTAAGTGTCTTAGGTTTGGTATAATTACCTATTGTAGAACGAGTTAGTGATGATGTAGAAACATTTGTAGATCACATACAAGAATTGCAAGAAGACGTATAAAAAAAATTATAGGAAAGTAATGAAAAGTATAAAATATCAAAAAATGTCAGAAGAAGTTCAAAAATATTTGAATAAGAATATATAATGATGGTTTAATTGAGTAAAGAGATATTTTTTAAAGGCACATATAATGTTTTGAAGTAAAATAAAATTGAACCATGTATAATTGTGAAAAACATCAGTCACAATGCCCATGAGGTGAGTTTACACCATAATAGAGATATCTCTCTAACATTTAATGTTTTATATTTATATGTTTTCCATGGAAGATATGGTGATGGTAAATAATATGAAAAAGTATATTGGTAGCAATAGGTCCAAAGAAGAAGAAAGGAAATATAATGTATGTTCTAGATAAGAAGATAGTGAACATGAGGAAATGAAGTTATAACATGTATTTATTATAGTGGGTAAGATTATAGTAGCAAGAGAACACTTGGATTTTAGAATGGGAGCTGAATAATATTGATATGAACAAATGGAAGCAATACAATCACAACAACTCGTAAGAGCTAAGTTAATTTCAACCAGAGGAGAATGATGAAGAAATTGAGGCCAAACTTATGGAGGCCATAAATTTTGATCTGTAACTCTATTTTAGCTCCCCTTCATTCTAAAATAATTAACTCAAAAATGTAAATGCATCCATAACTCACTCTATCTATTTATGGATGTTTTAGATATTTTTTGAGGCCATACGTGACCAATTCTGGGTCCAAAAATGTATTTTATTTTTTTGGTATTTTTCTATTTTTAAAAATAATATATTTTTGTAAATAAACGTGAAATTTAGTTTAAATTCATCTAATAGTTGAAATTTAAATTTTAGTTTAATTTTAGGTATTTTAAGAGTTGTACACATTTGAATGTGAAAATTACTAAAAATAGTAGCTATTAATAATAATAGGTCAATTTTTACTATTTTTTATAATTTTGAATTTCACATTTCAACTCCAAATCTGAGTTGAGGCTAATTAATTCATGTTTTATAATTATTCAATCATTCAATACGACTAAATACATGTTTTTATTTTAGAAGCTATGCTTATTCATATTTTCTTGTCTTGATAGTATTCAGGTTCATTACATTACTTTTTATTTTTATGTATTAATGGTTTGGAAGCTAAAATTGCTTGTGTTAATGCCTTCCTTTTATTTATGTGATATTTTAAAATAGTTTCAATTAAAAATTAATTAGTATTTTTTCTAATTTTATAAAATAACATGTATGTATTTATAACTACAATAATTTAGTTGTTTCTCTTATTTACTAGATGTTCAACATGAATTGGTTTTCAATATAGATGTTAAATCTAACTTGGTGTCCATTATAGAAGCTCAAAAAGGGGGTTGATTTTAATATATAACCTTTGGTGTTAGGATATAAGTCACCCCAAGTAAATCAAATAACAACCCCAAGAAGAGGATAATTCATGATCACAACCCATGATCACTAGCACAAACATAAAAATGACATTCTTTGATATTTTCAAGAGGGAGATGCTAATTTTGGGTAGAGGAACCCATGAATAAAATTAATTTGGAGTCCAAATAAAAATATATATTAATATTTTATAATTCATATTTAATTATGGAAAGGTGATTCCACTAGAGATTAAATATAAATAATTATAGGGGTTTCCCTAACTGACCATCCACTAAAATTACATACACTTGATACCACAACCAAGGATATTTTTAAACTCAATATGAATATGATATCAATAAATCACAAGAATAACCTATTTTCATATCAAATCCAACTATAATAAACCCAAACACAACCCAACAATTTTTATCTATTTATATATAATCTCTTAGTATCTAGCTTTAGGATGCATACAAACCACAAATCTTTCATTCAAGAAGGCTTAATATAAAATAATATACTTAGATTGGTTTAAAATTTAAACCTATTGGAAATCAATAATTATCAAAATATCTCAATTTATTTATAAGAATCCAAGGTAGGTTAATTACAATGTTTTTTAATTAAGTGTAATTATCACAACTATAGCTCACACTGAGATAGATCTAATATTTTAATATTAATTTTCATAAAATAATTTTTTTATTTTATAAATGTTATCAAGTGTAAAAATATATTAAATTTCATCTAAAAACAATGAGATGTACTTAGATTAAATTTATATATTCCAACACCACCTTCTAAGTACAACTATCTCACTTTAAAATGGTCTTTGTCATAACATTTATCCAATGAATCCTTGCTAGCAAGGTATGACAATTTACCTAATAAAATTAAATACATAAATTACATTCAAACGACTCATAAAATTATTCAATTTCACCTCCAATGTTACATATAGATACATAATCCATAGTTTAATAGCATGGTCATTTTAGATTTATCGATATTAGTTACCATAAGATATAATTATTTAATTTTGAAGTATGGTCATCAAAATCAAAGGTAGATTAAATATAAGTTATACAAAATCACAAGGTTAGGAGAGGGTCATATATCATTAAGTATTGTTAAAAATAATTTCAAAACATAATCCTGTTTTTATTTCAATATACCTTATCATGAAAGTACTAACAAGCACAAGAAAATAAAAATTATGAGAACACAATTTTTATATACCATGGTTGTATTGATTGTAATCACATATTTTAGGTATTCAACCAAATATAAATATTCTAAAAAGTACATTACATGTGGATAGTATTTCTGTAACCATATACATACTTAGTTGTGGGACAAAAGAAAAAGGTCAATACAAATTGAACACATTATTTTCATTGGATTTTAAGTATAACATCACTTGAAACTAAGAAAATTCACTTTGACATAAATTTATAATATTATAAAAATATAGGTTACACTCTAATTTAATTTTCTTGAGTAAGGAAATATGAATTCTATATTGTGTAATGCTCTAAAAATATGATCAAGGTGTTCATGGTTTTTTTTAGTGATGAATCTTCATTAATTGATGAATATATCATTTTAAAAAGTTGACATTTGGTGAGTTTGTGGGGTTTCTAACATCATATAATTGGATAAATTTTTGGGTGGTAATTAATTTTGGGGGTTGATCAACTTAATTTCTAAAATAAATTTCCTCTAATAAATATATTTCATCGATACCTTGAAATCCGATCTAGGTGCATTAGCCACTATATATAATATATTAAACACTCCTTTTAAATTTAAATCTTCATTGTAGTCATGTTTTTCTACCTAAATGGTATTCACATTGGTATTTACTATCAAATATTAGCATCTATTATCAAACACTAGCATTTCATTATTGATCATTCAATTTTTACTGTCATGTTTGGAATTTTTCTCTCACAAGTCACCATTTTAATTTTAGGTGTTGGTATATTATTGTATGCTATCTATACCTTCTTTTCAAGCATCAACATTATGATGTCAAGAATCTGAATTTTACTTTTAAGTTTCAACATTTTAATATAAGGTGTCAACATCATGCTATCAAGCATTAACATACTACTAGTAGGCATTATCACCTTATTGTCAGGTGTTAACATTGTGCTATCAATTTTATAAAAAAATTTGTTAGGTGTTGGTATTTTGCTATTAGGACTCAACATTCTACTATTAGGCATCAACATAATAATATTAAGATCTAACAACTTACTATTAGGCATCAACATTTTAATGTCAGTTGTCTAAATTTTGTTGTTAGGGGTTGGCATTTTACTATTAGGAATCAATATTTTGCTACTAGGCATCGACAAACTATTATCAGGGACTAACACATTGCTATCAGGAACCAACATTTTGTTGTCAATTATTGGTTTTTTACTTTCAATAATCAGCATTCTACTATCAATCATCAACATACTATTTTCATTGATCGACACCTTTCTATATGGTGTCAGTATTGTGTTGTTGGTCATCAACAAGGTTAATTTGAAGGCTTCTACTAAGAATTTTAAGGCATCTAGGAATTTTAAAAATCAAAATAACCTATTATCTTATTTTATTGAAACACTAAACATAGGTAATGAAAATATAATTATCCACTATTTTTAATTTTTTCACTTTTTTTTTAGTTTTAGTAATAACTACAAGCTCTATAACAATTTGGCATGCAGAACCCACTGATAATTCTTTTGAGGATATGCCTCCACTATAAGACATACCTAGGTATGAAATGATAAACAGAGGTACTAAGTATTAAATGATTTATAATTTTATATTATTTTTATTTATTTTAAATTTTTTATTGACTCAATAATAATGGTAAGGTGTATAAGCATTTTGCATGCAAAACCCACTGAGAACTCTGTTGAAGATATGCCTCCACTAGAAGATGTATCTAGGTATGAAATTCTAAATAGAGGTAGTAAATATTAAATGATTTATAATATTGTTATTTACTTCACCTTTCATAATGATTCATTAATAATGATAACATATACAACCATTTTACCTGCAAAACCCACTCATAACTCTTTTGAAGATATGCCTCCACTGGAAGAAGTATCTTTGTATCCAAACTGAGGTACTAAATATTTTATGATCTAGTATTCTTTATTTACATGCATTTTTTTAGTAACATTTATTAATAATTAATTGATATAAAATATTTTTTCATGTATAACCCATGATAATAGTATTGAAGATATGCCTCCACTAGAAAACATCTCTAGGTATGAGATGCCATATGCAGGTACTAAATATTATACGATTTATTGTATTGTTAATTATTTACACTTTCATAGTAACATACAATGTTTAATAATAATCAAAATGTCTATACCCATTTTCCATGCATAACCTACTAATAACCATTTTAAAGATATGAGTCCATTAGAAGACGTGTTAGGATATGAATTTTCAATGCCACTACTAAATTCAAGAAAAAGAAAAGTGTAGGGAATTATTGATGTTGATGATAATTACCTAATACTAGATAATATTTCTACTCAGCCAACATAATCTATGAAAAGTAAGATAAGTTTATGGATAATTGGAAGGTCATTTCCATTTGACTGTGGAGTGAAATATCCATTCATTGAACCTATACAACTACAAAATAGTACCAACACACCAACATAATGCAAATGTATAATATGGATTTGTAAACTTAAAAAGAACCATAAAATGCAACTCAAGTTGGACATAATTTAGAAAATATTATGGAAAAATATATGAGATGATAAAATACAAAGATGGGCAAATCAAAAGAATAGTGCGATGGAAAAATACAAAATAATGCATGCATCAATATTACCTAGAAAAGTATGAAAATCATCAAAATCATAAATGACACCTCCTTGAGAAAGGATGAAAAATTAAAAATAAATTAAGAAACATTTCCTAGTCTATTCTTATTGGTAAAGATATATTATTTTCCACTTTATATCACATTCAAAAAAGAGGGAGACCAATCTTTGATTTTTTAGATTACAATATTTTATTTCAGGATATTGGATTGCATAACATTCCTCAATCACATTGGTCAGATATAAATGCTTGGGATATGGGATGATGGAAAAGTAGGATTTGAAATAAAAATTAAAAGAATCAAGGTTTATCTCACCATCTATTGATGAGGTAACATGATGGTTTTATAGGCATGTTTAGACATTTGAGAACCACTCAAGGAAACCTCACCTATTATTTCTAAGTAAAATGAAGGAATATTTTAATGCCAAGAACCTTTTTAAATTGGTTATTTATTATTTTGTATATATTTTAGGGATGAATTATTATGATATAGGTACCATGTTAGTGTGTGTTGGTGTGGATGATGTATCAATAATGCAGGAGAACAAAATTGGTCTATGCATTCACCTACAAATAATTGTTGCCCCATATATTACTCCAATCCATTGCACGGCACATAAGATGAATCTTGTTTAAAAAATTGTTAGCACATTAAAAAATGTATCCAAAGTGGAGGAGATTATATGTGAATTACATGCATACATTTTAAGCAGTGTAAGAAGGTTTTTAGAGTTTTAAAAATTTGTGATTAGAATGACTGATGGTAAAAAGTTATTAAAAGATGTTGACAGAATATGGATTTCCATGTATGAGCCTACATGTAGAATATTTGAATAATATCAATTATTGATAGGTTTTATGTTTAAATATATGATGGATGTTGACAAGGCAAAAATATCTATTACACCATTTGATATATTTCAAAATCCTACTAACATTGTGTCATATTCTAACCATGTTGAAAGAAATGCATTGTTTAGCAAAATATGTACAATAGAGATCCATATATATTGTTGAATTAATATACTTGAGGAAACATTGTTGTCAATCTAATGTGGCTTATAACTACATATTGCATTCAAAATCCATGTTACACTCAATATCATTGAAAATACACAATTTCATCAAATGAAATCATCTCAAAATCCTCATTAACTCTCATCAATTACATAAACTCATAAGCTAGATTCATCAATCTATCTACCAAACATATACAATACTTTACAATCTCATATCAAGAATACCCTTCAAGCTTCTTTCTAATCCTACACTCAAACTCACCTTGCTAAACCAATAATGGATACATTCATTTATTGAATAATGATAAAGGAGGGAAACAACATAACATCTACACCCCACATCCCACATGGATGAAAACATGTCAAAGAAGAAAGGTCCAATGAAATGATATGCCTGTGTTTTCCACTTAGAGTGATAATTACTATAGATAAAAACTCCATCACCAATGTTGTCACCACCCTTCACATGTGAACATTATTGAATGAATAGTAAAATTTAGTCACATGTGAAAACATCAAAAAGAAGACCATCTTCTTTAGACAAGGTATGCCAAAACCATGTGCCTCCATTTGAATCCATATAAATGTTCCCCATGCAACCTATGCAATTAAGAATAGTGTTGTGACACCTCACTAACATGAATAGTTTTCATTTTGTCATTAGTGAATAGTACTACATGAATAGTGTTTTGTCCACCACATCATTATCCCCTAGATGAAAAAAACATAGGTCCTATAAGTTTTCCTAAATTTATCCATGTCATTTATTATGAAAAAAATAAGAAAGAACACCATTCTTTTTTGTTAATGTAAGATTGCTCGAACCCCTTGGATGCTCCTGAATCAGATACCCAAGTTAGATAGTGTTATCTATGGATCACATAAATGGGGTAACTGGTAGAGCCAATATTTTTATCATGAGGGGTAATGATGATGTAATCCCATACAACATACCGATGCAACTATAGAATTTTACTTTTATTTCATTTCTTCTATTTTCTACATACTAGCCCATAAATCATCCTCCTCCACCAAAGGCCAATCCATATACCAATGGATCTATATGTGGGATATAACCTGATACAAACACTCATGGGATAACACCCACCTGAAATCAACCTACTCCACCAAGATGATCTACCATGCATCTCATTATCCCATGTGATCTCTATCCCACCACTAACCATCCACCTCAACCAAAATCCCACCTATCTTTCTTCATCTATCATGAAACCACCTATTGGATCATCAAAATCACATACTAAAACCAATTTTATCTCCTATATCATGGATAAAACATCATATTCTACACTCTCCTCATGGGCACATACTTGAACATTAATTACTTCGAATATTCCTCCCAAATAAAATTGCAACTTTGATACCAATTGATTTAGTCAACACTCCATAAACTTTAAAATAACAAATCTCTTATACTAATTGATGTGTCATCCAACCACATATTGGATTAAAAAATCCATGCTACAATAAATAGCATTCAAAACACACAATTTCATCACATCAAATCATCTCACAATCCTCATTAACTCTCATCAATTACATAAACTCATAAACTAGCTTCTACAAGTTATCTCCCAAATACATACAACTCTTGATAATCTCATGTCAAGGATCACCTTCAAAATTATTTCTAATATTAAACACAAAATAACCTCCCTAATCCATGAATTGATACATTCATTTATATAATAAGGAGAAAGGCGGGAGATAACATAACATATATGCCCCACATCCCACATGGATGAAAACATGTCAAATAAAAAAGGTCAAAGGGAATGATAAGTCATGTTCTCCACTTGGAGTGATCATTGATAAATAAAAATAATAAATAACCAAATTTTTAACCACCCCTAATATGTAAACATTGTGTATACATAATATTTTCAACTTTTATCAACTGTTGATTCTTTAAATCTTGCAAGAACCCGTCGAGACTCAATCTCTCTGAGTGCATGCCCTAAAGGGTGCATAGAGAAAGGGGTGGGTAGAACTTTGGTGCTTCATTGGATTTTTGTAACTTATTAACAAATTATTACCAATACAAACAAATATTAAAACCATCTCCTAAGATATTACTCCTCCCTTACACACTCCAATATTTTTCCTTTTTATATCCCTATTTTACTCACTTGGATCCCCTTTTACCAGTTGATTGTACTAGGTCGAATGGGTCAAATTTGTATAGTTTTTAGACTTTGGATACTATATAGGGTTAACTAGGTTGATCTTATACTATTTAGGTTATTTTTCATTTGGATTTTCATCTGACCTTTGATCAAGCTAGATTGGGATCTAGTGATTTATCTCCTGAAAACATACAAGGTTGAGTAGGTTGACCCTAAAAAAATGACATATTTGGAAGGATTTAGGGTGATATCTACATATAAATACAAGATCATTTCATCATTATTTCAAAAATGAAATCAATATTTATTATTCACTCATGCTGCTTTACATTTTACTCTTCTACCACTCTACTTGAGGAGTCTTATCTTAGGGTTTCTACTTGGAGAATCTAGTCTTGTGGATAAGTCTTGAATGTTTTGAACTTTCTTAGTTATCCTTACAAACCAAAATAACCTCTTGTGAAGACCATTTTGCCAAGGGAGAGATTGAGTCTCGATAGGTTCACATTGAAATAAGTATATTCTATATTTATTCTCCTCTCTTTACTAGATATAAATAGGATAAGTATTGGCTCTAATAATATTACTCTTCATATTCCATGTATTAGGGTCTTACTCATACTTATTATGATTGATATTGTCTCATACATGTTTTGATTACTTTAATAACCCCTCATATTGTGCCACAAACATTGGTGTGTACTAGATTATATTTATTTTCTTGTTTATTAGAATAGAGTGAACATTAAACCTAGGATTCTTTTAGGGTTATTACATTATTCTATTAGATTTTAGGCTTTGGAACCCTTCCTAGCATGGTTTATTATGACAAGTGATCCCCTAATTGGGTCTAGTAGATCCCCATATTGGTCATGCCCCTGTTTAACAAATGTATTCCCAATCAGAAGTGTAGGTATGCTATATCTTCTCCACGCCATGATTTATTTATAGACATGATGTATTTCTGATTTCATACATTTTGGTGAACCCAATGTGAATCTTATCCCACCACTAGTTGGATTGTCTTCATGTTTCCACTTTATTATTAGCATTACCGTAACTTTGACTTTAACTTTATGATATATTTGGTGAACCTAATGTGAACTAACCCTTATAGGATTTGTTTACCTTATTTTATTTCTTTCATTCTTTACTCATTATTTTTATCATATATTTTCCATATTGGATTGACTCTGTCAACCTAGTATCTAATTTCTATGAATAGTATTTTAGGTATAGGCTAATGAATCGACCTAATCTACCCAATACAAGTTTTTATATTTTTAGAAATCCATTCTAGAATACTATGTTCAACCATTTGACCTTGTACATTTTTAGGAATTCAGCAAGTTTCTGTAAAGCTTGATTGACCCATTTGACTGTGTTAGTAAAACTTGAAAGCATATATCAAGGTTATTGAATTAAAATCTTCATTTTATGCATCTTTGAAGCACCAAGGTTTCTTTATATCTCTTTATATCTTTCTTTATATTATTTTATTTTTTATTTTTTAGTCTTTAAAACTTCCCTTGCATAGTCATCTGGATCAAACTTGTTAGTCGAGTTCTATGTTCTATGTGTTGTCTACATAATTGGGTTGACTCTGTAAACCCTATTCATTTTCAAACCTTTATTCCATAGTATAGGTTTGACCCTATCGACCCTATACTATATTTTGTTAATACACTATTAATTATATCAACGTTGTATTTTTTTTCAAATTTGGAATTAACCTTGTATGCTAGTAATTAATTCACTCTCATTTCTTGTTTCTTGCATGATTTGAATAGATCATATAATCTAATTAGGGGGTTTTTCAATTAATCATTTAGTTTCACTATTTTATATTTTATGCACACATAACCAAATCAAAAATATCTAAAAAAGAATTTTAACATATGTCTACCCAAGTCCAACCTACTTATATTTCATCACCAAGGGAGAAGCTGACTTGATACTCTAGTCAGGTATAAAATGTGGTTAATGGTATAATATGGCTAAGCACCTAATAACCTTATCACTAAGGTGTGCTAATTGAGGGGGTAGGACCCAATACCAAACTTGTATCATTTTCATTATAGTCTCTTTTAGCCCAAACCACCTGAAACCTTCCTTAGATTGTCATTCTAGTTCCTTACAACAAATTTCTAATCAGATTTGAAAACATATTCAAATAATATAATAAATATTTAGGTTGACAAATTATTTAGCTCTTTAAATTCCAAGTTTATTTGTTGCTCTTTTCTTGATTTTATTTTATATTGCAAAAAATTTCATTAGCCAACATTAGTGTAAGGTTTTCTATTATGTGCTTCAAATGAATTAATTAAGATTAGTCCAATTGACTATTTGTTTCCCTTCAGTTATTTAGTTTTATATTACTTTCAAAAGTTATCCTGTTTCATTTCACAACCTATTATAGGATTCTTAAATTTCTCTATCTATTGTATTGGGTTGACCATGTATATTTTTCTAGCCTTTATTCACTATACTATATTGACCAAGTCAACACTATACTATTTTCAAGATCTTATTTCTATGCTAGGTCAAGCCAATCGACCTTGTACTAATTTCTACCTTCCCTATTTATCAATTTAGTTCTCCATTTTTTCTTATTTACATTATGTTCATCTTTCTTCAATGATTATGAAGTCTCCTATCAAAATCTTCTTGGACAATTTCAATCAATTTAGTTACTACATACGATGTTCATTTCTCCCTCTCTTTACTTCCTAAGAGCACCACCGCTCTTGGGGCACCTATTCTCATCATTCATCCATGAATTACAATATCATGAAAATAACACCTCAAGATGAATTTGATGGATATAATCCTTTCAAATACTTACCAAGAAACTTCTCATCTTCAAAATCTTCAAACTAATGTGGAAGTAATTGATACAATTTTACTTAACAATCCCACTAATAATCCTTCTTCTAGTAATCATCCCCCTAAGACCAATTTGGGGAGTATTCCTACCAACAACAATCCACCTCTTGATACAACTCAACTCTTAGACCAAGTTATCCAACAAATGGACATAATGCAAAATTCTAACACCAAACAAATGATTCAATTTCTGCAACATGTAATCGGTGTGGCTATTCAACCCCCAAATATCCATCCTCAAACTAATCCCCATTACATTAATCCACCTCTTTTGGATGCCTTAGATAATGTTATTCATCTACCCATAATGAATAAAAATATGCTTTAGACTATTAAAAATAAATATTTACCTCATTCTATTATATCCATTGATATTGGTAACATATCTCCAACTATCAAATATGATGGGACTAAAAACCCTGCCTCATTTTTCAAAGCCTTTGACAAGATTTACAAAGATTGGATCCAAATTAATACCATAGCCACAATTAAAATTCTAGTGAAAACCTTCACTAGTGATGTATTAGAAAGGTATAATCAACTTGCCTAACATTCTATTTAGAAACTTAAGGATTTGGTTAATCCTTTCATTAAAGAGTTTCAACATAGTGATCTTTATAAAAATTGTCTTAGCCACTTCATTAATGCAAAGCAATCTCCCAATAAAATAGATCATGAATTTATAAAAATATGGAAATCATTGTCTCATAAAGCTAACCATAACATGACTGATAATAATTTATTTAAACTCTTTATCATAGCTTTAACTCGCACTCTTCAATATAAGGTTTGAACCTTTACTCCCCAAATGCTTAATGAAACTCTTGATCAAGCTAAACGTCAAGACTGTCTTATAAAGCAATTAAAACATAATACTAAACTTATTACAATATATTTACAAACATCTAATGTTATCACTATTAATACTCTACAAACCAAAATAGGACTTGCCAAATTTGATGTTCCTTCACCTTCTCATACACCTCTTTCAGTTCAAAAAATGAAATATTTTTTTCCACCATCAAAACCTTTCATCTATCCTAATCATCCTCATAAGTGGTATGCCCCAAATCTATTTCATTGGTTCGAGGCCAAAATTGGTCATTCTCATGAATCTTATAGAGGGATCACTAAATTAATTGTCTCCTATATGCTTGGTGATTCATTAAATCTTGATGCTATGATCAATCTTTGTTGTCAAGAATACACCGCTACTTTTCAAAAATGACAAACTTATAAATCTTTTACATGAAATAAACAAAAATATTCTTCCAATAATTAAATAAATATGACAAATGTTTATGCTATTGATGCCTATTATGACAAATATTTTAACAATTCTCAATATGTCAACACTACTAGGGTTAATTATCATCATAAATTGGCTCACAAAGATCTTGTTACCAAGCCTAAGAATCCTTATTTATAAGAATAACTTCTTAAAGATACTACCACTACTAATGTTGCTTTGGAAAACCAAGAAGAACCATCTCCTCCTTCTGATTCTCTAACCATATATATACCTCCAAAGTCTAATTTACCTCCTAAACCTTGTGATGGTTCTTCTATTCTCATTGGACCTTTCTTGAACAACTCAACTCTATGCCTTATATGATTCCAATTATGGAGTTGGTTCATACTTATCCCTATAATCATTAGTTCCTTATGCATTAACTGTAATAAATTAAATATCCATCTTCCATATATGAATAATGACCCCTATTTGAATCTCAACCTACCAATGTAGATATCATTGAAACTATGTGTCCTTATTTTAAGCCCTCTATTTATTTCCTTGAAGAGCACATGATCAATGATGAAATTATCTTTCGTGTTGATGATCCACCACTTTTCATCAAAGTATTCATTAATACCACTCTTATCTAAAAATTTATAGTTGATGAAGGTTTTAGTATTAATTTAACATCCTTATGGATTATACAACAACTCAGTTATATCAAGGATCATCTCAAGCAAACCCATATTACATGTCATGGTTTTGATAAGAATAATAAAAAAGCACTTGGTTGTATTTGAATTCCATTAACAATTAGACATAAGACTATTCAAACCAATATTATGGTCCTTAACTTACCCCTATCTTACAACATACTCCTTGCTTGTCCATGGACTCATCGAATGAGAGCCATTACTTCTTCTGATAGTCAGTGGATTAAATTATTACATATATATATATATATATATATATATATATATATATATATATATATATATATATATATATATATATATATATGCATGAAGTTAATCCCCATCCATGGAGCATTTAACTTCCAAATCCTAAATCAAAATAGCATATTCCTACCATTCCTAAGATCAATATTGCTCCTTTACCTGAGGTCATCAACATAAATCATGATTTAAAAGTTACTCTTGTGGATTTCAATGATGATGAACCCAATGATTTGTAACATACTCATAATACTACCAAGTTACCTCCCTATATTTTTTCAATGGTTTTCTCCTTTTATATTACCTAGGGATCACACTATTCCTCTTATTTATGAAATTGCCAAATTTCCCCCTCCATGCAATGCTCAGGGGCCTTCTTTACCTGAAGATGCCTTCACTTGAAATAATTTTAGAGTGACAAATTATTTCAAGATCTTCTCATCATGTCTTCTCATACATTTTATAATATTAGGATTTCACCCTCTAAAACTCCCCTTGATTATCAAGCATGTACAATTTCTCCAACATACGATGATAAATATATAAATGCCCAAGCTCAATCTAGATACTTGGATGTCCAACATTATCAAAAAACCTTAGCCCAAATTCATGACTTTAATTGGGATGTTCATCCCATTTCTGTCGGTCATACCTTAGACATGAGGGTCATTTCCCTCCTACCAATCTTCCTCTTATTGATACTCCTTCATTGGTAGAGCAAATTATACCTTCTGAACCTCCATAATTTTATACATATTCTTTACCACCTTTCAATCTAATCATTACATATAATCATTCTCTTGTTATTGAAATTACTGATATTTCAACCCATCTACTCCATCTACTTCTACTCCTAAAATTACATTAGATGCCAAGGAAAATGATGTTCATTAGATACATTCTGATTATGATCACCAAGGAAATCAAATTCTAGATCTCAAAGTAGATGTCAAGTATCATGATCCTCTTCTGACCTTGGCAAGTGATTAAGCTATCCTTGAGTTACTTTATCCCCAAGAACCTCAACTTCCTCAGTAACATCATAAACCTAGAAATTTTAAGACTAAAACTCATTGCTTCAACAACTTCATTACTAGCATTGATCCTAAAACAAATCCAATATTTGCCTTACCTAATGCACCATGCCACTTTCAAGATGGAAATGCCATGCTTATCAAAGAGACGACTTGTATCGAATATGGTACTCCATCTTGTGCTTGACCAATTACTATCTCTTGTGAGATTTCACCTACTGAACATGATAATTTTAACTTATTCTTTGACAAATATCATGAGGCTCTTGCTTGGCCATATGATGACATGCCCAATATTAACCCTAGCATTGTGGTGCATAATATCATTACTTATCTTGATACCAAGCTTGTGCATCAAAAATAAAGAAAATTTCCACTTGAAATTTCCACATTATGTCATAAGGAAATCATCAAATTACTTGATGCTAAATTTATTAAACCAGTGCATTATTTTGAATGGGTTCCTAATATTATTCCCTTTCAGAAGATCACTATGGTCATTTTCATTTTTATTTATTTTCATAATCTTAATTTTCCCAATAATAGCTTCCCTTTCCCTTTAATAGATGCTATTATTGACTCCATTACTGGTTATGAAATGTTATCTCTTATGGATTGCTTTTTGGGATACAATCAGATTCATATCACCCTTGAGGACTAACATAAGACAACTTTCACCATATAATGGGGCACTTATTGCTATGCCAAAATGCCCTTCATCCTTAAGAATGTTAGAGCCACATACTAATAAGCGATGACTCACATCTTTCATGATTTCATTCACAAATTTTTTTAAATCTATGTGTATGATATTATTTGTAAATCTAAAAATCATAAAAATCATATTTTTGATCTTGATATCATCTTTGACCATCTTCTTAAATATAAATTTATACTTAATCCTTACAAATTTGTCTTTGGAGTCACATCTAGAAAAAATATAGGATTCTTAGTCTCTCTTTATGGCATAAATGTTGACCCTGCTAAAATTAGTGCTATCATCAACAATCCAATTCCTCATTCTATTACCAACATTCATACTTATTTAAGAGAACTTGGGGTGATTAGATGATTCATCCTTAAAATGGCATATCGAATTCACTCTGTCAATTCCCTTCTCGATAAAGGTACTATTTTAAAATGGATGGATCCATGTCAAAAAGCCTTTGATAATATGAAAGAGTCAATGTTTTATTGACCTACACTTCATCCTCCTTCCAATGATAAACCTATGATTCTATATAATTCTTCCACACCTATTTTATTCAGGGCTATGCTTTCCCAACAAGATGATATGGGAAGAGAGTATGTTATCTACTACATTAAGTGAAGCCTCATCGATTATGAAACATGTTATACAAAAATTGAGCATGATTACCTCACCATCTAAGTTTTAGTTCAAAAGATTCATCATTACATGATTTACCAAAATACTTATGTCATTATTCATTCTAACCCATTTCATGATTTCTTCTCTAAAGCATTCCTTCTTGGAGATAGAATTGGTAAATGGATGTTCCTCCTTATAAATTTGATTTCTGTATCATCACTCAAAAATTTATCAAAGGGAAAATCATAGCTGATCAACTTGCCATAGCTCCCATACCAGCCAATTCTTCTCTTCAATATAATATTTTAGATGATAATATCCTTTACATTTAAGGTCTTAATCAAGTTATTTCTCTCAAAGATTATTTTCATAGATTTACTGATGATCTTGAAGACAATCATCTTGATGAATCCACTACTCCCTCTAGTTATGCTAAACCAAAAGTAGTTATTGAAGAGCATCCAAAAATTAATGTTGACTTATATGAGGACACTTGGACCCTTCACTTTAATGTTTCTAAATGCCTTCAAGGAGTTGGGGCTAGTTGTATTCTCACAAGTCATCTTGGAAAGATCATAACTTTAGCTTTTCACTTCATCTTTGATTTCACCAACAATATGGTTGAGTATGAAGCTCTTATCTTAGGCATGAGAGTTGATCTTGATTTATACATTCAATACCTTCATGCTTAAGGTGACTCTCAACTTATTTACCATCAATCTAGTGGTGTTTATTAATGTAAAAGTGAGAACCTCATCACATATCATCAAATTATCACCACTCTTACCAAGGATTTCATATCTTTCACTATTGATCCTATTCTTAGAGATCAAAATTCCAGTGCTAATTCTCTTACCTCTTCAACATCTCTCTTTCATCCACACTAAGTCCTTCCCGATCCTACTTTTCTTATACAAATAATAAAATTTCAATCCTCTATTCAACCACTAGATTCACTTATCTATCACATCAAGGTGGTTATGATTTGACAAAGCATGTGCTTACAAAACATCATTCAATTATTATAACATAAAACTTATCCTTCTAATTTATACTCTCATGAAAAGACAACATTTGTAATTAAGATTTCAAGTATGTGTTTTGACATAGCATCCTTTATTATCATAATGATGAAGGTACCTTACTCCTTTGTGTTATGTAAGATGAGGTCCCTCCCCTTATTGAACAAGAACATGGGGTAATTTGTAGTGAGCACTATATCAGACATGCTACATCCCATAAATACTTATGTATGGGTTACTTTTGACCTACTCTTGAAAAGGATGCAATCAAATATGTTAAAAAGTGGAATCCTTGTCAGCTTCACAATAATCTAATCTATTCACATCCAATCCAAATTCAAACTATCAAATCTCCTTGGCCATTTTCCACAATGGGATTCAATCTCATTGGCAAACTACTTTACTCCCAATATGGGCATGTTTTTATCATCATCGCTATCAAATATTTTTGTAAATGGGTAAAAACCATGCCCCTTGTTAATGTCACCAATCCTACCATTTAAAAATTTATTCTTAATCAAGTTATTTTTCACTTTGGTGTTCCTTATAACATCATTTTAGATAATGGTGATAACTTCAAAAATAAATATGTTAAACAACTTTGTATTAAATTTAAGATCAATCACAAATTTTCTATGCATTATCATCCTTAATGCAATGGTCAAGTTGAGGCCATTAACAAAATTCTCCAAAGACAATTTATGAAACCCATATAGATTGGCATCTTCATCTCTACCCTATTCTTTGGGCCTATTAGACTAGTATATGTACTTCCATTGAGACAACACCATTCTTGCTAGTCTATGGTTTTGAGTTAGTCCTTCCCTTAGAAGTTGAGCTTCCCTCTCTTTGTATATCTCTTCATGGTATTATTATTGGTGAATAATTACATGAATATTATCTTAATTCCCTTGATCTACTTGATGAAAGTCATTTTTACTCCTTACAACATAACCACCAATACAAGGTTCACATTTCTAGACAACATAACAAACATGTTAAAATTTGCACATTTAATGTTCGTGATCTTGTATTGAAATTAGAATATACCAATTATAAAGAAGGTAAATACACCCCAAAATGGTGGGGCTCATATTTTAATCAAAGATATTCTTGTTCCAAGCACCTACCATCTTCAAACCAATGAAGGCCATGTTTTTAGAGGGCCCACCAATGCACAATTCCTCAAAAAGTACATTGCCTAAACATTTCTTTCTTGTCATGATTTATATCTACACATAGTTAACACTTTTTATAGGTTAGTTAAATGGGTATCTACCTCTATAGAAAGTTATTTCCTTTCAAAAATATTTAGTCCTCCCTTTTGGTCTTTTGGTTTCTTGTTGTACCATAGTCTTTTTTATCTTCTTGCATTTTCTCTTATTTTTTCAACCCTTGGGTTTTTATTTTATGAGTTACTTGATAAAACCATGGATAATACCTAACATTACTCACTAAACTACCATTTATTTTATTACCTCACTTTATCTTTCATTTGCTTGTTGGCACCCATTGGGTTTCTGTTTTATGAAGGTGTAGTATAAGACTGTGGATAAGACCTGACCCTCCTCATAAAAATACCATCTTTTCATCTTTTTACATACTTGTTATTAAACTTTATCTTTTAATTCTTTTAGTGGATGTAATTTGCACAACAATCTATGTTAGCATGTTTTCCTGCATTTACATCATTCTTATGATAAGGAATTACCCTTTATTATCATTGTAACCCTTTTTTCCCTATCACATGTTTTTTTGTGATTTGAAGTGTCATTCCTCTAGATTTCCCATTTTTTTTTTAAATCCACATTGGATAAAACAAGGTCAAATTCAAGATAGCACTTTTATTTCACTAATATTTAAAAGACTCTTAGACCCCATGCTCTTTGAATTTCTCTATCTTAGCAACCAAGTCCCAAGTATTAAAATTAAAGCATCTTTAGCACCCATGTTTGCTTTTCCAAATATGTAGGAGGAATAGAAAAATCCATCAAAAAATTTAAAATCCAAATCATGTGAATCAAAAGGAAATTATATTCAAAATGCAACATACAAATCTTAAAAGTCAAACATCACACCAAAATACATGATTACAAGCACATCTCATATCTCTAATCCAAGCTCAAACTCCATAGTTGGCCTCACATAGAGCCAACATCCTTTAGGGTGTGGTAGGCCAGTAGATTGGAAAATAATAATTTAACAAACTCTCTAGTTTTACCTACTTTCTCATGGAAGTACCCAATCTTTTTAGTAGACCAATGACTCTATAAGGGGTCTCGAGGAATGGGGAACATCTTGTGGGAAGGTAGGTCCATTTTAATTTTTATGAATATAGCCTTCATGGGGTTACCTATATACTTCATTTGTTGACCCAATACTTGTGTATCTACGATAAGTTCTTTAGAGTCCTTAAGGTCAAAATTCCTCTTGCTTTGACAAACCTAATTTGAGTGCCTTGACTTTGATAAAGAGTTATTCTACCCTGGTTTTTCTTTTATTCTCCCCTCTACCCATTTCATTTCCCTCATTCGAAAATAAATTATGATTCCAAATCTATTTTCCCTTCTCCTTAATTCCTTCTTCTTCATCTTTTAAAAACATGCTAGGACTACTTTATTTTAATTTTATCTATCCTCAGAGTGAAACAACATGTTTTGATCAAATATGGACTCTTCTTTCTTTACACTATGATTTTAATTTTTACACTTGTCTTACTTTATTTTTACCATCTATCATTTGTTTTACTAGATTACTATTAAGAACACCTAATTTCATACATTTTTTCCATTATTGAGTGAGGTTGGCTTGTTACTTCTCACTTGACAATATTGTTTTTGTTTTTTATGCACCTTTAGACCTTAATAATTGAGATATAGATTGTTATTACTCCCTCATCAATGTTGTTTTAATATTTTATTTATTCTTTTTATGATTAATCTATTTTATTACCATCCTATTTGAAATGTATTCTTACTTTAACTTGGTGAGTTTGCCTTTCTTAAGGATAACTTGTTTCAGTTTTTTGATCTTTAGTAGCCTTGGCTTTTTTATTACTCAATTTACTCTTATTTTTGATTCAGTCATTTGGTCTAACATAACACTTGTCACCTAATCTTGTAAAATTCTGAAGTCCGTCTCATCCTCATAGCACAATCTATCTTAATTTTTCTTGCGTGTGTTTGTTTTTGATCTTTAGTTTTGTATTCTTGGGTTTGTTGAAGGTAGTCTCTATGCCCTCCATAATCAAAACTAACAACATAGTAGACAAGCATCCAATGATAAAGGTAACTCAAGGTAAGCGTTGAATTTATTTTTTATTTATTCATTTTTTAGTCATTTAATTTTTAGTTATTTTTTTTTAGTCATTTATTTTCAATTATTTTTTATTTAAAATACTACAACTTTTTTTTTTTTAATCATTAATATTGTGTGTTACTATCTTATTTCTTGAAGCACCATCCCCATTGCATCTTAGTGACACATTATGAACTTAGAGTGTGGCATATGTAAACACCTAATATTTTCAAATTTTATCAAATATTAAAGCTTTACATCTTGAAAAAACCTATCAAGACTCAATCTCTCTAAGTGCACGCCCTAAGGGTACACTAAAAAAGGGGTGGGAAGACCTTTTTATTATTTTAAGGATTGTTATCAATTATTTACACATTATTATCAATCTATCCAGTTATTAAAATCACTCCCTAAGCTGTTACTCCTCCCTTGAACACTTGTCCAATCTTTTTTGTATTTCCATCCTTCTTTTCCTCAACATGATCCCCTTTTGCCAGTTGACTATACTAGGTTAATTAGGTCAAACCTATATAGTTTTCAACCTATGATTACTGTATAGGGTTGACTGTTTACTATTTAGGGTATTTTTTCACTTGGATTTTCATCATCCTTTTGGTTGACCTAGATTGAGATGTAATGATTTATCTCCCAAAAATATATAGGGTCGACTAGGTCAACCCCATATAACCAACATATTCAAAAGGTTTTATGGTGAGATATACCAATAAATAAAATATAATTTCATAATTATTTCAAATATATAATCAAGAGTTATTATTTGCTCATGTTTCTTTACAATCTACTCTTCTACCATTCTACTTGAGGAGTCTTAGCTTAGGGTTTCTACTTAGAGAATATAGTATTGTGGATAAGTAATCCATACTTTGTCCTTTTTTATTTATCCTTACAAACCAAAACAACCTCTTACAAATCCCTTTTGGCCAAGGGAGAGATTGAGTCGCGATGGGTTGACATTCAGGTAAGTATCTTCTAATTTTGTTCTCCTTTATTTAGTAGATAAAAGTAGCATAAGTATTGGATCTAATAATATTACTCTTCATATTCCATTTATTAAGGTCTTACTCATACTTATCTTAATTTATATTTTCTTATACATCTTTTGATTACTTTACTAACCCCTCATATTGTGTCACAAGCTTTGGTGTGCACTAGATTAGATTTACTTTCCTATTTATTAGAATAGAGTGAACATTAAGCCTAGGAATATTTTAGGGTTTTTACATGATTTTGTTAGAATTTATGTTTTAGAACCCATCCTAGCATGGTGTATTATGATAAGTGATCCCTTAATAAGGTCTAGTGGATCCCCATATTGGTCATGCCCTTGTTTAACAAATGCATTCCTAATCAAAAGTGTAGGTATGCTCTATCTTCTCTGAGCCAAGATTAATTTAAAGAAATGATACATTTTTGATTACATACAAACACTATTTAATAAATAGTAAAGTCTATTTACATGTACAGAGGTTAAAACTAATAGAATCTTCTTTAGGCAAGCCAAGCCACCACCATGTGCCTCCATGTGACTCCATATAAATATGCCCCATACCACCTATGCAATCAATAATAGTGTTGTGACACCTCACCAAGATGAATAATATCTACCACATCATTAATGAATAGTGCTACATGAATAGTGTTTTTGTCACCACATCACAATCTTTTAATATATTACACTTCTTGAATGAATTTTTTAAGTGACCAATATCTGATAGTTGGAAAATTTTGATAGATATTAAGGACTCTAAAGAATGTTTAAAATTCAATATTAATGATCATCTTTATATTGTTGTTAATGGAAAGGAGATACTACTACACACTTTCCAAAGACTAACTCATGTGGTTGGAGAAAAAATTGAAGAGGTACTTATATCATGGGTTCTATATGATAATATCACAGATGAGACATAGATTAAATTGAGTAACATTTCAAAAAAAAATCTTCTAAACATTGAGATCGATTTCAAAGGGATGAGTTGCTTGAAGCCATGAGAACAGTGAATCTTATATTTTGGAATAATCTACACTATAAACAAATAAAAAGTAATTTTTTTTATCAAATACATGGGTACTTTAATTAATCATTTTAGTAAGTCTATATAAATTAATAGAGTTGAAGTTGAGAGTATTTTTCAAAATAATTTATCAAAAAAATAGTCAATGAATTTTTGAATTACAATGGTTGAACAATATCTAATCTTATTTGAATCAAGAGAAATAGGTGATATTTCAAGGATATAAAAGAAAATGTATCCAAATACTATTTTTCAATAAATAATTAATGAATATTTTTTGTGATATGAATTGTGCCCAACAACTATTTTGGGTTTGGTGGAAGATGAAAGGGTATTTAGTGCACTATCTTTTATCAAATCAAAACTTCATAAAAATATGGGTAAAAATCTAGATACATGTTTGAGGTTGTATGTTTCATATTATGTAGTATTTGAGTTTTCATATGAAAGAATGATTCAAATTTAGAGTTATCTCACTAAAATAAGAGAAGTAACTAATATAGTTAGCAAACAAGATGTTTAAAATGCCACAAAGATAATACATACAAATGTTAATGATGAAGCACTATGAGTAGAAGGATTATTTTAGTGACCTAAGTTTTAATTTGTATATATTTTAAATATACTTATATTAAATTCAGTCATATGTGATAAATTTATTTTGTTTACTAAAAAATATTTTACCTTTTTAATTCATAAATCTATTAATTTGTAAGTAGTATTGTATTCAATAGTACACCATATGCTCAATTATGTTATTTATGAATCATTTAATGCATTTAATTACCAATAATATATCATTGTTTACATTTTGAGTTATAAAAATGTTATGTCCTCAAGATTTTGATCTTTTATATTTTTATACCTTTTACACCTAACTTAAATGGTTAATCAAAACAAATGGTAATAGAAGTTTATGTTTTATAAACTCAGATTCTCAACTAAAAAAGTATGAAAAATTAATGATGGTTTGGAAACAATAACCTAAAATGTTATTATCATTATAATACAAAAAAATGAACATTTATTACACATCATTTCATCATCACCATTTAAGCAACAAATACCATGTACACCCATACAAATAACCACTAAGAGTAAGGAATCCCAAATTAAAAAATGTATTTTAAATATTATAGACAATATAAATTAAAATGGATATTATTTAGGACCAACTCTTAATCCAAATTCTTAGTGTACAATATTTACAAAACATCTATTGAATGACAACTACGAAGAGCAAATCTCATTGATTGTCAGAAACATGGGTGTTTGTCTATATTTCCTGACCAGACTAACCTTCCACTTGGCTAGAATTAGTGTTGTCTATGAGGATTCTTGAATTTGTAAGACTTTTTTGGTGCTATTTATATTGAAAATACTTACCCGTTCATCTTCAATAACATTCCTTATTAGAAGCAATGATGGGTCCACTTTAGATTTTTGTTTAAACAAGACATTAGCATCGAAACCATTTTATCTTATTATTTTCTTCAATGTATTATTTTTATTATTTAGTAAAACAAGTTTTTCCTTGAAGTAAATGGTCACAGAAGTACTTTTTCATGCACTCCTCAAATACATGTCAACGATAACTAATTGATTATCTAGATTTGTAGATTTTTATTACAAATGAACAAAAAATATTCATTTGTTAAACATTATAAAATAAAGTTTATTTTCAATAAATGATAAAGTGAAACTTAAAATGATTTTTTCTTTCTCTGCTTCTACAATTTCTATAAGACTTTATGTTTTTTGCCCATTAGTTGTAATATGCTTGGGATTCTACATTTAAATTCTCAATTCTATTTAGCATCATATCTATAACATTATCAATAAAGATATTACTCATTGTATTACCTCTAAAAACTACATGGATGAATAAAATATTAGTTTTATAGGATTGTTTTCAACCATTGAATATAATTGATTGTGTTGGTTATGGTTGTGAAATTGGGCATTGATTTCCTGAATCAAATTATTTACTTGATAGTCTCATATTTTTAAATCTCCAAGGTTAGTGATAACATGATATTTATCAAAGGACATAGAATTATCTTATAATAAATTACAAATTAGATAAAAATTATGTTGGTCATCAATTTGTGGAATCTCCTATGGAATATCTTTGGTAGGAGTGCATGTACTAGGTGGATATGTTAGTGTAGAAGGTTGTTGTAAATTCTCTACCAGAGGAGGACACTATATCATATCATGAGGATTAAAAAATATCATGGGGATGCCACTATAAATCCATAAAAAATCTTCATCAAGATCAATATTTTTAACAAATGTGGTTCTCATTGCACTTCGGATACCAATTGAAAAGTTTGGAAAATTAGATGTCCCTAAATGTAATGTGCCACCACTATGTGTCAAAAAAACTAAAATTTTCCTTTTTCCTATATTTATAGGGTGCATGGTGATGGTGGTGGTTTGAAATTTCTCATTTGGGAAGGTGAATGACCTGAAAATATGACCTAAAACCATAAAAATTATAAAATAAATATAATATTTAGCCTATACAGAAAAACTTAGTTTTAATGTGTACAGCTTACTCTTATTATTGCAACTAAATTGGAGTAGTTATGTGTGAAGTTATATTGAAAACTTGAGATGAAAGTTTCACAATGAAATTTTTCATTCATTTTTTAATTTATAATGTCTACACCTGTGGATATGATTCTATATCACCATCAATGTTTGTTTCCACCATAGCCTAAGCAAGTTGTTGACCCTTAATTAATGCATTTCTTTTCAAAATTATTTGAGATATTTTTTATGTAATAAATAACTAGAATATTATATATATTAAAGAGACCGTGATTCATTATTTATATAATTATTTCCAAATAATAATAGTGAAACGAAAACTAACCTCCTAAGCCTTAAGGGAGATTGAATTTTCATCCATTTATTGATGATAATAGGTTGGAATAGTTATATTTTGAAATTCAAAACAAGTGTCATTATATGTAATGAAATAATATAGTTTATACAAGAAAATGTAAAATTTTCATTATGAATAGCATAATTCAAATGATTGTTAGTTCTATTTGAAATAAAAAAAAGACCAATCTAATTATTGATCACTGAGAATACATAGTATATATAGAAGAGCCCAAAATGGAATGTCTAAGGGTATTCCCTACAAAACTAATCTAGATTGGAAAAATTCAATCATGCCAAGTAGAAAATAAATTTTTGTTGCTTTTAGTTTCATCCCCATTTTACTATGACCTTCAAGGTATATAAATAAAAAAAACTATTATCTTAAGTAATAATTGTTAACAAAAGTAAAATTAGTCTGAAAAAATTAATTATAAAATAAAAAGGTTCATACCATCCACCTACAACACATAGATAAACTCCAAATATTTTTTGTCATCATCGATGAGTGAGGCCTTCATTTTGAGTAGGTCCATATGTTTGTATTGTAGGCTTGTGAGTATATGGATGTCCTTTGTAGTGATTCCAAATATAAAATAATATGTTCTCAAGCTAATTTTAAATATGGATGCACAACTATCAAATCTTTCTAAAATAATTTTTTATTAGCGAATATAATGTGCATATTGAGCCATGCATAGAATCTCGTTGAACTAGAATTGTTCAATCCAATCGTTGTATGTATCTTCTTGATGGAAAAGGTTGAGGATTAAAGTTCACATTATATTTTTGTAACATACTTTAGATTTGGACTTTGTGCTATGATTTATGCCAAACGATCTCTAAGAATCCATTTGTACAAACTTGTTATGGTGTTCGACATGATCATTTGAAAATAGGGAAGAGGGACTTGGGAGGATAGAGAGAAATAAAATAATGGAAAAGTGATAAATGAGATGTGAGGTTACCTTTTATATGCAATTATATATGGGGGGCATAGTAAAAGGAAAGGTAAAGAATAATCAACAAAATGTACCATGTAGTTTGTCATTGACATGATGCAAATAGATGTTTACATCATGATGACAATAGAATGCATGGTACATCCTACCAAATATCATCCACATCCTAGAACAAAATATGTTCTTCTTGATGAATATTATTTTCATCATGTTGATGATCATTTTCATGATGTGAATGGTCATTGATAAGATGCAGATGACCATCATCATGATGCAAATTACCATTGGCATGATACAAACAAATGTCAAAAAGATGTAAATAACCACCAATAAGATATAGATGACCAGAAACATAGTTTATGATAGTCATTTTCATGATACCAATGATCATATATATCCTACCAATGGTCATCCAAATCATATCAACGATCATCTATAGTACATAATTGTGCCCCCATCATCAGCATGCTTAACACATGTAATTCTAATTCCTTATATATAAACCATTATTTTACATCCATGTATATAAATATGGTCTATAGTTGTATATATATGATTCAAGATGTTCCATTACATGATTCACATGCATAATTATACACCTTCCACACTAATTCACCACCATTTCCAAACCAATTTGCCTAAAAACCTCTAAGTTTTTAATTATAGACCACTAAATTTTTCCCTTCATATGTTATCAAATTCCCATGTATAAATATTATATTCATAATATTAGATCACAATATACTTGTTAAAACTGATGGCTATATCATCGAATTTGTTAAATATTTAAATAATGGATGTAGGTCTACCTAATTACTAGTTCATCCAATAATTTCTTCCATTAATTAGGTATGATTTCATAGGTTCTATTTTACTCATTAAATCTCCTTGTAATAATACCATTCTTAATATTATAAGGATGTAATTATTTTATGCCTTAGAATAATAAAATTAAAAAATCATTAAAAACTCTAACATAGTACCTTAAACCTATGAAATGACCATTAAATAGATATTAAGAATTGGTAAATAACTTAGTTTATTACTACTCATATCAAGCAACATGAAATTATATAGAAAGATCATATATTTGACTGATTCCCTACTCTATATAACATTCAAAATATCTTTCATTATTACAGAACATTATACCACATATTAAGAATAAGAGGGATCATAATGTTTTCCTTATTTAGACATGTAACTTCATAGTGAAAGTCAAAGTTAACAATAGTGAAACATAAAATAATCATATATCAATCATCCCATAATAACATAAGTTTATATCAATAATTTATAAATTAAAAATTCTTCTTCTAGTACATTTTAATAGCAAAAATGTATGCCCAAGGAGTGAATTCAATTATTATTATTTTTTATTTTTTTTAGAGAGAGAGAGAGAGAGAGAGAGAGAGAGAGAGAGAGAGAGAGAGAGAGAGAGAGAGAGAGAGAGAGAGAGAGAGAGAGAGAGAGAGAGAGAGAGAGAGAGAGAGAGAGAGAGAGAGAGAGAATTCTCTTCTTTTAAACTATTAACTACTTGAATGAAGTTGTGTAACAACCACAAATATCCAATCTAAGATATATAGCAATAGGTGTAGGTCTCTATGTTATAAATTAACATCTCAACAATGGGTTTTTCATCATATAAGACATTAATTCTTGGATCTTACTATTTCTAATTGACTCTCATCCAACACTAAGGTAAAGTCAATAGTCATAGTTAACCTAATATAATTCTAAAATTATTATTTTCTTTATATCAATAGATTTTAATGAATATATAAATTAGCCAAATATGAGTCTAACATAATAGATAAATTATTCACCTCCATATATCAATATAGAAACTACTCCTATTATGATTACATACCAATATATTAAAAATTTAAATCAAGTTAACACCAAGGAAAGCATTACCACAAGCATACTTTCAACTCTAGATATTCATGAATTCTATAAAAACAAAAATTGATATCAAACTAATACTACATAACTATAAAGTGTTTTATAAATAATTTATGATTTATTAATAATCTAAGGTTTACATGCATTCAT